>WITN01001359.1:0-19496 GCA_015025155.1 Lactarius quietus
GCATCCAGGTTGCCCCTAACCGTCTGCATATGAATCCATTTTTGTTGCCTCTTTAGGGTGGATTCTCTCCATTCTTCGTAGTTCTGGGGGTCGTCATGCTGGTACATGGTTTCATACAGGGCCCGTGGTAGTCTCCTTGTGAAGTACTTGAGTGTTTGCTCTGCATTAATGTTGTACCCCACGTGTCAGACCAATTGCTCGAATAGAGTGATGTAGTTGTCTATTTTGCCCTCCTTCATGTGTATTCCGGCGTCAAGTTGGGCCTGTGCTCTTTCCTTGCTGAGCACGTCGCCAAATTGCCTTTGGAAGGCATTGAGTAAGTTCTCCCACAACCTGTTATCAAACTGGTTGGTCCCTGTTGCTACTTCATTGACGAGCCATCGGCTTGCGGACATCACCCATTGGTTAACCGCATTTCCCTGTATGTATGTGAGGAACAACATAGCTTTTTGATATTTATTCCTCATCGCCGAATGATTGGCGTTGATGCCTGCGTATACTTCCCATTGAAGGATGAAGGCCTCGGCTTGAGATCTTGATCCTGTGAACATTGGTGGTGGATTGCCGATAAACGTATCGCTTCCTCCTTGGGGTACGTTGGGGGCTATCACTGGTCCTCCTGGAGGTGGTCCTCCTCCTCCTCCTTGTGGCCATCCATTCAGGGGCGGTCCTCCACCTCCAGGGGGTGGTCTTCCTCCTGGTGATCCTCTTCTTATCGGTGGGAATGGTCTGTTGTCAGGCGATGGTACCCTATGTCGGTCAATTCTGAACTTGTAAAATCATTCTTCGTCATGGTTGCTTGGTGCGTTGGGGATGTCTGGTCCCATGGCTTGGTTTACGGCTTGCATGTCTTCCGGTTGTATTGATTGAACATGACCAGTCTGCTCGTTTATGATGAGCCGGGTGGTGATACTTCTGTCTGAGTCGTCATGTAGCCGTATGGTATCCCCCTGATTGGTTCGGGAATATGTAACTCAGCTGTTTGTGCGGCGAGTGCGTCTACTTCTGGCGAATGTATCACGACATTTTCTGGTTCTTCCTGCGCATCCGAATGGGTTGGAGGTCGTTCACTAGTGTCGCTAGTGGCTGCTGGTGTGTGTGATCATATTTGGAGTTCAGTTGTGGGCGGGGCGGTGTCAAGGTTCAGGTCTTCTTGTCCATCGATTGTTCCTTGTTGGTCTACTGTGTTGAAACATAATAAGTACATACGTATCTTATCTATAGCAGTTACGACATTACAGTAGTATCGTACATATGATTACCATATTAGGGTACTCCGTTACGCACAAAAGTGGGCGCAACTCCAATATGGAGGGCGCAAGTCTTATCAGTATCACACGCGGTGATATTGAAGACTTCTGGGGTGTTTCACATCAGGCGTCACTGAAAACGCGATATTGTAAACACCTTTACTCATCACTTTTACGCAAACGGACATGGGTGGACCATAGGGACCGGTTTTCCTATAAATGAGGGGAGTAGAGCCCCTCTAAGAATACAAGTCGTTCACTCTACACACACTTGAGCACTCCTCTCTACAAACCTCTCTATTAGTCTCTAAACCTTCACAAGGTGAGACTCCATGACACTGTTTGCTGCGCTGGTTGCTGTGCAACAGGTTATGGGCCCTGCTACATGGGTGCCATTGCGTTCATTGCGAACGACAATGATTGTCGAGCTGTTTAACTACAGTTGCTGTTGTCGACAACACCATCGAGGCTACCCTTGGCAGCCTAGTATTGTGTTCTATGGAGCACAATAAGTCCTCAGGGATTGCACTGATTCAGTCTCAGTAGTGTGAGATGGCCACGGGCACTTGAGGCAGTTTCCACCTCGCTAGACGAGGAGGAGACTATGCTAGGCTCTCTTTTACTCATACCAGTATTGTGAATAGCATGCTGATGTCTCATCAGCCTTCACAGATACTATGACGTCCCAACTTAACACCTTTGTCACTGTCTTCAACGGTGAAGACTACGGTAGCTGGGCACGTGCGATGAAAGCCTACCTTATGGCACAAGGCCTTTGGGGCTTTATCGATGGCACTCACCCCTCTCCTACTCTTCCTACCAAACCTGACAAGCCAAAAGCACTTGCTGCTACCACTTTGCAGAATGAGCAGGATGTTTACAATGCTCAGATGGCTTTGTTTAAAAAAGATGCTGAGCAGTACACTGAAGACGTGGATGAGTACAAGTCTACCCTGCAAGGATGGCAGGATAGGAATGTGATGACGATTGGTACCATCACCCTTCATCTCTCCGCTGCGATTCAGCAGAATTTTGCGACTAATGACCATGCGGATGACCTTTGGCGAAACCTCGCTGACGCCTATTCACTTCCCTCCGTCCCCAGTATCTACAAGGACTTTAAGGAGGTGATTAGCATTCGGTTTAATCCGAATCAGCATCCTGGCGCTGTCTTTGACAAGATGGCTGCCGCCATTGGACGCCTTGCTGAAGTCAAATTTGGCTTTGGTCTATCCTTGTGAAACATGGAGCTTGACCCCCTCTTACAAGCTATGATCCTCATGGCTA
This sequence comes from Lactarius quietus, assembly GCA_015025155.1. Taxonomy (NCBI): domain Eukaryota; kingdom Fungi; phylum Basidiomycota; class Agaricomycetes; order Russulales; family Russulaceae; genus Lactarius; species Lactarius quietus. The sequence goes on from WITN01001359.1 coordinate 2,538, forward strand.
ACTTTCCATCTAAATGGGAACACCTCGTTCCCATTATCCTCTCATCTACCCGGCTTGACCAACTCTCGTTGATTGATGTCCAGACAATTGTTATTAATCACTATGAGACGGAAGCTAACCGAGGACGAGTCAAGAGCGGGCAATCTGCCCAGAAGATCTCTGCCATGAAGCGCAAGGGTGACAACCCTCGCTTTACTAAGCAGGGGGGTCAGCAGCAGCAGCCTTCCTCATCCACTACACCCTCCAACCAGCAGCGGTCTAACAACCAGCGTGGTACAAGAGGTGCAGGACGTGGCAAGTTCGTCAAGGGCAAGGGTCGTGGTCAACCTCAAGGCCACTCCCACATCACATCCGTTGCCGCACTCCCATCTCCCACTTCATCCACTATCGCCCATATTGGGCATTCATCTATTACCACCCGCACCGTCTCTCAGTCCCCTCCTACTACTAGGACTCCAGGCATCTATCCCTCTGTTAACAACGCAATTACGCTCGCTGAGCGTTTGGAAGTCCCTGCGACTATCCAAACGACGAAGACACTTGAGCAGCGCTTCTCTGATTTCGATCAAGAAGTCCACACACGTTCCAATTGGAACCACAACAAGGAGTATGACTCCGAAGTCAATATTGACATGTCGCAGCCGGGTCCTTCCAATCATACGGAGGACTTTGAGCGCACAACTACCTACGGTGCGTCAGAATTGGCCTCCGTCTTCGATGATATGTCAATGGACTCACGTGACTCTGATAAAGAGAATCGTGCTCCAACTCCCGAAACACGGGAGTATGAACTACACGAAGTAGGGTATGTCGATCATCCTTCTCTTCCTCCCCTGGAAGTTGCTGTTGCCTCTGGCAAAACCTACCATCTGTATACTAAAGATGCAGATGGTAAAGCCACACATACACAAACTCTCAGAGCTCGTAGTTCAAACGAGCTGATGGATATTGTCTACAGACAACATCAGGACTTCGTGCGTAGGCAAGGAGAAGCCATGATGTGTGGAGAGATGCTGGAGCCTACAACTCCAGAAATGCAGAACATAGACCTCATATATGGGTCTTGTTGTTACGATTTGGTCGGCAGTCATGCTGACAAATCACGACACTCGCCGCGCTAGGCAAGAGAGCGCGTGCAGGCCGCTTATGGCACGCCACGAGACATCGCATGATAAGAATATGTATGGGAGGCACGTGATCGTGGGAAGTTCCGATCATGTGGTCGGGCCGAGAGGAAGCCCATGCCGGCTTAGTCAGGGCCGAGGTCATTCCAGACCCTTAGTAAGGGTGCTGAGGTTCATTACTGATGGACTTAGTAATGGTCATGGTACATTACTCATCTCTTACTCATGATGACTGATGATGTTACTCATGCCTTACTCATGGACATATATTGGACTCATATCGTTGTAGTCATTGCTGAGAGCATTAGGCTCTTGCAGCAGTATATAAGTAGTAGTGGGGACGGTAGAGTTCCTCACTTTAGCATTTCTCAGATTCCCTCTTCTTAGAGTGGTTCCCTGGTTAATAGCTAGAGTAATCACAGTCATTTCCTGTCGCTCGTCTCTGCCCTTTGTGGCATGTATTCTATCTATAGAGCCATTCATTGGGTCTCTCTCGTCATTGGCTAGTTGAGGCGCTTTCCAACTAGCATCGGCTCTCGTCGCATGTCAAAGTCGATCCTGCACTAGGCTGTGCAGAAGGTTTCGTATGGGCGCAAGAGCCATTCATTACACTTGTGCACCAACGCCTGAGCCTGATCTTTCAGCTTGGGACCCGATGATGAACAGTGAGGACACCGTTTCCCTTGATTGGGGAACAGATGAAGAAAGGTACGCCTTTCTCACACAGCACTTATACAATGCTGACAATCAGACAGTCTTGGACCTCTTACTAAAAAGTATAAGGATACCAAGTTGTAAAAATAAAAATGTACCGTCTGTAGTGTCTCCATTGTATAGTATGAATATCGGCGCTCTTGATGTTTTGAAATGCGAGCATGGCCAATATTTCACACAGTGTGCTAAGTGTCGAGAAAAAATAAGCTCCATGTGGCTATTAGACTCAGGAGCTTCGGCGCACTTCACTAATAGAATTAGTGACTTCATTGAGTACGAGCCAGCAGAAGAATCTGACCGGATACCGGTTAGAACTGCGTCTAATACTATTTATGTAGAAGGATCTGGAACAGTACTTCTAAAGCACTACATTAATGACGCTTTAGTAACTACTAGAGTTCATCCAGTCCTCTACATACCTAAAATGACAACGCGGTTGCTTTCTATGGGAGCATTCTTACAACAAGGTATGCGTGTAATGGGCAACGCGCAACATATTACCTTGTACCATAAAGTACAATCGTTTGTCCAATGTAAACCCATTTTAAGTGGACATCCATTATATTGGTTAGATGCGCAATCTATTGAAGTAGAAGCACAGTCGGCAGAAATGCCACTGATCTACAAAGTAGATTATGATCTTATGCATCGTCGCCTTGGACACCCATCCAAAGAGGTTCTAAGACATGCTAAGGATTATACAAAGGGTTTTCCCGATGGAATTACAATTCCTACAACTGATGGTATTTGTCCAGGATGTGCGCAAGGCAAAATGCCTGCAGCATCTCATCCACCATCTGATACTAGGGCTAAAGCTCCCTTTAGTCGTGTTCATTCTGATCTAAAAAGCTTCCCTATACCATCATACCATAAATATAAGTATTTTATCGTCTTCTTAGATGATTATACTTCATATGCTTGGGTATCACTCTTACGCGACAAAGCTTCGGCTATTGGCGCGCTTAAACAATGGTTAGCGTTAATTAAAAATCAATTTAACACTACCATAAAAGAGTGGATGTCCGATGCCGGCGGTGAATATAAATCAGATGTGTTCCTTAAAACTTTAAAGGATGACGGCATTACAGTGCTACAAAGCGTACCTCACACGCCACAACAAAATGGACGTGCTGAACACTTTATGCGCACAATAATGGACAAAGTGCAGTCAATGCAACTTGATGCTTGTATACCACAGTCATGGTGGGAATTTGCAGTATTACATGCTGTACATTGTTACAATAGAACACCTATGAGTCGCCTTAAATGGCAAACACCATATTTTCTATTAAACGATGAAATTCCAGACATTTCACATCTCAGTGTGTTTGGATGCGGTGCTTATGTGCACATCCCAGAAGCTCGGCGTATAAACAAATTATCCCCCAAAAGCGAGCTTATGATCTACTTAGGTAGACCTTCTGGAGTGAAAGGCGATGCCTTTATGCATCACCATAATACCGTATTCTATTCAGACAAAGCTCTGTTTGATGAAATGTTATTCCCTAATTGTACTACTGGACCTAAAGACGGTAGAACAAGGGGAACAACCCAGTTGAATAAACCACCATCTAATCAACCACCCATTGATGCGTCTGAAGACACCACTCCTGGTGATCTTGACTCACCACTTCCTGAGCTTCTTAAAGGGAGACGCACTCGACAACCCGACAGGGTTGATCAGGTTCCAGATGAACCTGAGGCTGCTGTTCAGCCTGACGAGCCGCAAGCTCTGCCTCCCATACCAGATCCTGTACCTCCTCCATTTGAGCCGAGGAGATCTGGACATGTGAGGAAAACAACTACTCTTCCTGAAAATGTCTATGGAGATAAACCTCCTAGTAAAACACTAGCAGACATTGAGCGAAGTCGTACTTGGCGAAAACTGGTAACGAACCAGCCGGGTAGCTCTCGGCAGTGTTCACGCCAAGATCAGCCGATTCCAGGAGGAATTCCTGAGCAAATCAAGCCTGATCCTCCAAGTACAAAGAGTGACTCTTCGCACGACTCAGAGGATGAAGTAGATCAGCAGTTGCTGACCCGCCTTGCTCAGGAAGGGGGAGTCAAATTCCTGGATCTATTGCTTGCCAAAGCAATTTCACCGCTAGATCTGGAATCACCTGATACCTCCAATATTCGTGAATGGACCTTTAGGGACATTCTAAAAATGCCAAGTGATATACAGGAGGAGTGGCGTAAAGCGTGTCATGAAGAGTTAGAGTCTCTTCGCAAACGCAAAGTCTTTGAACTCGTTGACCCGCCGAAAGGCAGAAAGGTCATTAAGAATCAATGGGTATTTGACTTAAAGTCAGATGGCCGGAAGAAAGCCAGGCTTGTAGCCAAAGGCTTCTCTCAGGTTGAAGGCATTGATTATGACGAAATATTCTCACCCGTGGTACGGTTTGAGACTGTCCGGATGATGTTAGCACTTGCAGCGTTAAAAGATTGGCACATCTCCAGATTAGACGTCAAAACAGCTTTCCTATATGGTGAACTCGATGAGGAACTATATACGGAACAACCTGAAGGGTTTAAAAACCCCCGCCAGAAAAACAAAGTGATGCGTTTAAAATGTGCCATATATGGACTAAAACAAGCTGCTTTAGCATGGTGGAAAGCGCTTGATAAATCCATGGCTACGTTAGGATGCACACGCTTACTATCAGACTCAGGTTTATTTGTTAACGCAGATAAAACTATTGTAGTGATAGTATATGTCGATGATGTTCTATTCCTTGGAAAGAACAAATCAGACATTAGTTCCCTAAAGGAACGCTTTATGAAAATCTGGGAATGTTGTGACCTTGGTGATACCCAAGAGTTCTTACGGATGCGCATTATTAAATCCAAGGGTCGAATCCTTGTTGATCAAGTAGATTACCTACATAAAGTGCTGCAGTGTTTTAAGCTCACGAACGCGAAAGCGGTTCCCACACCACTACCTGAAGGGTATCAACCAGTACCCAATAAAGGTTCACCAGACCCAGAAATTTGCACGTCATTCCAACAAGTAATAGGATCACTCCTATACATCATGATTGGAACTCGACCAGACATTGCCTATGCAGTGACTAAACTCGCGCAGTACGCTGCAAACCCCACACAAGACCATTTGAATAGGGCATTATATATTTGCCGCTATCTCATTGGTACTTCTAGTTATGCTTTAGTCTATGATGGCAAAAGCGATGGGGGTTTAATAGCGTATGCAGACTCTGATTGGGCTTCTGACCCAACAACGAGAAAGTCTACTACAGGCTACTTAGTTAAATTAGCTAATGGAGTATTCTGTTGGAATTCTAGAGCGCAGAAATCAATTGCGCTGTCTTCCACAGAAGCAGAATACATGTCTATCTCAGATACGAGTAGACAGTTGGTCTGGATTCGATCTCTCTTTGAAGAGATTGGAATATCTTTAGAACCAATTCCATTATGCAGAGATAATCAAGGCTCCATATTCCTTGCTTCTAATCCTGTACAGGAAAAGCGAATAAAACATATAGACCTACGCTACCACTACATTCGCAAGGTCATTCGCTTAAAGAAGATTGAACTATTGTTCATAGAAGGAGCCGAAAACCCCGCAGATTTATTTACTAAGAATCTGGGATGCATAAAGTTTCTTAAATTTAGGGAACAACTAGGACTTGAGTTTTACTCATCCTAGATAGAGAACGAAATCGTCGCATAGATCTCGGAAGAGCCTTACATTCAGATGGCATGCCTATGCATCCGAGTCAAACCCGATAATTTTAGAAGATGTGTTGAGTAATGCCTTTGCGTGGCACACTTGCAGAGAAGTGGAAAAGATCGAACTTTACCAAAAGTTCAACCTTAGTCCAAATCTTCTTCACGCGACTCTTTCTCTCTTAACACCAATGACATGATGAAGCTATAGGCTTCATGCGCAAAGTGAATCTTCGAATAATACACGAATGATCCTTTGATTGCTGTCATCAATAATCTCTACTGTACTATATTACTTTGCTCAGTACATACACAGTATACTTAGCAAGGGGGAGTGTTGAAACGTATTAAGTACATACGTATCTTATCTATAGCAGTTACGACATTACAGTAGTATCGTACATATGATTACCATATTAGGGTACTCCGTTATGCACAAAAGTGGGCGCAACTCCAATATGGAGGGCGCAAGTCTTATCAGTATCACACGCGGTGATATTGAAGACTTCTGGGGTGTTTCACATCAGGCGTCACTGAAAACGCGATATTGTAAACACCTTTACTCATCACTTTTACACAAACGGACATGGGTGGACCATAGGGACCGGTTTTCCTATAAATGAGGGGAGTAGAGCCCCTCTAAGAATACAAGTCGTTCACTCTACGCACACTTGAGCACTCCTCTCTACAAACCTCTCTATTAGTCTCTAAACCTTCACAAGGTGAGACTCCATGACACTGTTTGCTGCGCTGGTTGCTGCACAACATACTGGTCGTGCATCTGTTAGTGGAATGTTAATGTGTAGATCGTCAGCTGCTGGTTGCGTCGCTTCGAAGTAGTTGTTGGTGTTGCTCCACCTGAGTTCCACCCAGCAACAACGTTCTCGATTGAAGACTATGGGGTGATATCGTTGTGCAGTAGCTGCTTCCGCGTAGTATCCTGTGTTGTTTTCGTCGGTCCTTCTTGTGTCTGATATGTGTTGCCACCTGACTCGGCCTATGATGTAGCGGGCGGGGGCGTCTCATTCTCTTGATTCAATTCGATAGGGCTGGAAGTCCCATCCGTCTTTGGTATTGATGGTCGCCATGGCGTTCGATGTAAGTGGAGCTTGGATTTAATGTTACGTGCAAGCTGCACGTGAGCCTGACTTAGGCAATGTAGGGGTGAACACGGTGACTTAGCAAATCCTCAAGCACGTAGGCTGAGTAATCGTCTCAACGCTCGAAGGCGGAGGTCAGGTGTCTTCTGAGATACAAGCGCGGTTGTATCCAGACTAGTTCGCTTTATTGTCTCCAGCGATCTTGCTGATATAGAGAGGAGACGAAGACAAGACCATTTGATTGAGAAGGAGGAAAGTGTACAAGAAATCCAAGCTGTCGACCACAACAGTTGACAGCTTCCTTATAAGCATCTACGGGCATCCACTCTCATCAGTGATGACGCATACTACTACGTGGTTGGTAATCGTACAGTAAACCATCAGTCATTTGTACAGTAAGCCCATTGGTCATCGTATAGTACATGAGTAAGTCCTCGGGAGCGACTTGTCATCCCGCTTACCACGCTCGAACGTAACATCCTCGATCCCTCCGATCTCAGTATTTTCAGAGACTTTTTTTCTTCTGCAGTAGTAGTATACATACATGGGACTGCGTATATACAATATAGAGTCAACAATCTAAGGTGATTGAGGTGTAGAAAGAAATCTCACCTCAAGTGCACTCAAGAGTGACAATTGAGATGACCAATTTGAAGCACTTCCGTTGCTGGGCACCATCCGGATGTTCCCAATAGTGTGACAAGTGCATGACCAAAGTGCAAAAAGGTGTAGTCTAAATTAAAAATTCCCTGCCTGTTGAACAGCATGAGCAATAAATAAGTAGTAAAATTCAATGAAAAGAGGGTCTATTTCTCTATGGACATGTACAATTTGAGGTGTTTACGATGAGTGGTTGATTTTATAAAAAAAGTTACTCATTTCTGCAAAAAGGCCATTACACGATAGTATGGGACTGGGGTCGTGAGGGAATGCAAATGTGAGGGCCTGTTGATTAAGTTCTGGAAGAATCCTGTCAAATGAATCGAACGTCGAAGATGATCAAGTCTGATCAAGTTTGTGATTAGAGTGCAGTGAGATTGACAGTAAGCAAAGGTGTCGAACCTTGTCGGCGCTCGACAATGACAGCATCAACATACTCAGCCGATGAGCTTTTGATGCTGGAATTTGGACCATTTGTAGGCCTTTGACTGTTTCAATGAAAGAGTTGGTGGGCTATGGCGTCATACTGTATTGGGTGGGTCTACTGTAACTGAGTTCGGGACAATGGGGGGGCAGGTGGTGAAGTGGATAGATTGCTACCAGCTGCCTGTCCCCGGCCAAAGGGGCATGTTACCCGGAGAAAAAACACCGGTTCGACCCACCCTGGAGGCATAGATTATTCAAGCTTGAATAAGCAGCTTTTCTTACCGTGAGAAACAGATCACATGACACGAGCCGAAAAGGCTCCACCTGTGGCAGTAGAGCACTGTCAGGCCCCAGGGGCAGCAGAGCACCAAAAAAGTCATAGTGGCTTGGTATGGGAGTTTGGCTACAATAACGCACAAAGGGGGTTTTAGTGGGTATGGCTCTGGCAGAGTCCCACAGTATTTCCCACACAGCGCCACCCAGAGTGACCTGTGGGAAATCTCCATAAATGGATTTCCCCCTTATGGGCACAAGGTCTATAGTTCCTCACTGCAACCACTTGAGACTTTGACAGTTGTTAGGTAATCCTGTGCTGAAAGGTTGGGGTTACTATCTTCCGGTCATTGTTGAGGTTTATCCAAAAAAAAAAAAAAAAGAGTTTGGGACAATGGCAAGGTCGTTCTGTCACGTGTCACGCGTCACGCGTGATGCAAGGCGTTTAGCGCCTGATCGATAAGAGTATTCCCTTGTCCTCGTTCCGTCGGTACCCTCAGCCTCAACATGAGTCAACCACCCGCTTCAAGTTCTGCTTCAATGTCCAAGACTCTCGCAGCGACGACATCCGACTCCTCGTCTAATATAGGACGTATCTTTGATGCCGCTCTAAAGTCGTACAACAAAAAGGCGAAGAAGGATATCAAGAACCACGGTCTCTTCAAACAGCTCGAGAAATGCGATTCCCCCGCTGCCATTCTGACCGTCCTTCAAGACACTCAGTTTAAGACTGAGAGTGATGAAAGGTTGAGAAAATGGCTCGTTCCGACCCTCAACGTTCTTTGTGCCTTCACAGATGCGCTTGGCGAAGGCGTCAGTTTGGTAAATATCAACTCGTCGTCCATCTGTCTGTGAATGTACTCTGATGTCACCGATTTCAATTCGGCAGGCATTCTCACCCGCCAAAGTAATCTTTGCTGGCGCGGGTGTCCTCCTCTCGGTGAGTCGCTTCGTAGATATCCTCTTGGAGGCTCACGAGATGTTGAACGATCTTAGGCTGCTAAGGACGTTGCTGCGAGCCAAGACATCCTCATCGACACTTTCGGACGTATTGAAAGTTTCTTCGTCCGCCTCGAGATTTATACTGGAGTTCCGCTAACTCCAACGATGACGGACAAAATGGTGCAAATTACGGTAGAGGTCCTGGGTGTCCTTGCGTCCGCCACAAAGGAAATGGAGCAGAGCAGAGCGAGTGAGTTCGGCGTTCGCCTTTCGTTTCTCGGGGCTGATATCAGTGCAGAAAAATTTCTCAAGAGGGTGGTGGGGCGTACGGATCTGGAGGATGGGCTGAAGAAGCTCGAAAAACTGACAAATGAAGAGATCGCAATGGCTACTGTGCAGACCTTGAAGGTCGCCCACGACATCGATGCAAAAGTGACGGAGGTCGACTTAGCCGTGGGGGACATCGACGAGAATGTGTTGCTTGTCAAAAGCGAAGTACAGCTCGTCAAAAGCGAAGTACAGCTCGTCAACGACAACGTCACAGCGGTTGAGGATAAGGTGCAAACAATAGCTGACGGTGAGTAACGTACTATTTAGCAACCCACCTGCGTCACACCCAACTTTTATCACCTAGACGGCGAGGCAAACGCAAAGGAAGTGAAATTAGTTCTTCAACAAACGGTTGAAGGGGTAGACGACGTGAAGCGTTCGTATTCAGGTACTCTTCGCTGACAGTCAGTTTCTAACAAGCTTACAGGGAACCTATTACTTGAAAGCCTTCGGAAATGGCAATCTCCACCGGATCCTTCTATAAATCACCATATCGCGAGTGATCGTCAGCACGAGGGAACTGCAGAGTGGTTCATCGAAAGCGACAAGTGCCATGAATGGATGGCCGCTGGTTCTCTACTCTGGATTCACGGGAAACGTACGTTTCTTTTTATCTGTCGCTTCGGGGATCTTATGGACGGCACGGTTTGCAGCGGGCTCCGGGAAGAGCATCCTGTGGTTTGTTACCCCTAAACTTGCAGTGTTAGGAAACTTACTATTGTTGAGTAGCTCCGCAATTATCAACGATGTCAAAGCCCTGTGCGATACCGGATCGGCTTCGATGGCATACTTTTATTTTGACTTTCGAGATGTCGACAAGCAAGCTCGCCGCAACCTCCTTTCATCACTCCTTGTTCAACTCTCCTCTCGTTCTGATGCTTATTGTGACATACTCTCACGTCTGTACGAGTCACACGAAAAAGGCGCGCATCAGCCTAGCAACAAAGCTTTAACCCATTGTCTCAAGGATATGCTCACCCTTCCTAACCAAGGAACAGTTTATCTTATCATGGACGCCCTCGATGAGTGTCCCGACACGTCTGATGTCCCATCCCCCCGCGAACAGGTCCTTGATCTCGTCAAGGATCTTGTACATCTTCAACTTCCTCGTCTTCATATCTGTGTTACAAGTCGGCCAGAAGTCGACATCCGCGATGCACTTGGGTCACTCGCGTCGGAGACAGTTTCCCTCCAAGACGAACTCGGGCAGAAAAAGGACATCGCCGATTACGTGAGATCTGTGGTCCACCGCGGCTCGGGTAAATTTATGAGGCGATGGAGGAAAGAGGACAAGGAGGACGTGATTGAGACGCTCTCAGAACGAGCAGACGGGATGTAAGAGCATATGTCGGTGATTGAGACGTTGGTTGATCGTATCTGACAGGTTCCGATGGGTGTTCTGCCAGCTGGAAATGTTGCGAAATTGCTTGCCACAGAACGTCCGGCGTGCCCTTAGAGAACTACCCTCAACTTTGGACGAGACATACGAGCGGATGTTGTGGGACATCTTGAAGGCGAACCCAGATCAAGCTTATCGACTGTTACAATGTCTCACTGTGGCTGTTCGGCCTCTTCGTGTCAATGAGCTTGCAGAAGTTCTTGCACTCAATTTTGATGAGACCGAAGGCGGGATACCGGTGCTGAACAAAGATTGGAAATGGGATGACGAGGAACAAGGTGTCCTGTCAACGTGCTCGAGCCTGGTTGTCATTGTTGATGATGATAACTACCTGAGGACCCGCGTTGTACAATTTGCTCATTTCTCGGTAAAGGAGTTCTTAACCTCCGATCGCCTTTCCAACCTAAAAGCGGACATTTCCCGCTTTCATATCCGACTCGAACCCGCTCACACCGTCGTTGCTCAGGCTTGCTTGGCAATCCTACTTTCATCAGATGACAACGATCTAGCCAGCAGAGACCCAACCGATTTGCCGAGGTCTCCATCTGAATCTCCACGATCTGTGTATAGTATGTATAATCCTGAGAAGCCCTGGGATCCCTGGGAAGACCATGCCCAGTTCGAGAACGTAGCCGACAGTGACTCAACCGATTTGCCGAGGTCTCCATACAAATCTCCACTATCTGAGTATATTATGGAGCACTGGGTAGGCCATGCCCAGTTCGAGAACGTATCGTCACATATAGAAGACGGGATGCGATGTCTTTTTAATCCAGCAAAACCACATTTTGCGGCATGGCTCAGCAGGTCATTTAACTTCCGCCCCTACTTAGTCAAACCTTTCTTTCGGGGTGATTCCCTCGACACAATTTTAATGAAGCGTGACTGCCCCCTGGAATCTACTTCAGCGAGTGGAGACAATGCTCCATGTTGTCTATACTACGCTGCCCTTTACGGGTTTCGTGACCTAACGAAATATCTCATCCACAAGTATCCACAGCATGTAAATGCTACGGTTGATCTTGATGGGAGGCCGACTCCGCTAGCGGCGGCATTGAGCAACGGACACGTTCAAGTTGCAGAGCTCCTACTCCAGCATGGCGCCGTCTTGCATATTGGTTATCAAGGTCGCACTCTACTGCATGCTGCATCAAAGGATGGATTGATCGATGTTACACAATGGCTGCTCGAACATGGTGTAGATGCGAATGTACAAGATGACGACCACTCCACTCCACTCCACTGGGCAGCGCGGTATGGACGCCTGGAAGTTGTTCGAACCCTACTGGAGCACGGCGGAGATGTCAACGCCACTACAGCCTTGGACAATCATACACCATTGCACAAAGCATCGGAAGGTGGACATTTCGAGGTCGTGCAGCTGTTGATCCAGAATGGGGCGGATGTGACCACAGACCTCCAGGGACTGTTACTTCTTGCATCATCATCGGGGAGTGCCGAAACTGTGCAGCTCTTCATTGAGCTCGGGGTGGATGTGAACGCACGGGATCAGAGTAACTGGACAGCTTTGCATCTGGCATCATGTCGCGCGCAAACCGAAATTATGCAGATATTGATCAAGCACGGGGCACTTGTCAATGCACGAGATGGGAGCGACAGAACACCTTTGCATCTGATGTCATCCATTGGCATTTTGGATCCTGAACCCTTGGCTGAAACTATGAAGGTCTTGATCGAGAATGGGGCAGATGCCAGTGCACGGGATCAAAACCAGTCAACCCCTTTGCATATTGCGTTGTCGTCGTCGCCTTTTCGTACATTCATTATACCCCTATTGATCGAGGGTGGGGCGGATCTCAATGCTCGAGACCAAAACCAATCAACCCCTTTGCAAATTGCATTGCCTTTTGGTGGACCCATTGCACGCCTATTGATCGAGGTTGGGCAGATGTCAATGTTCGAGATAAAAACCAGTCAACCCCTTTGCATATTGCGTTGACGCTGCCTTGGTCTGCTGATCCAATTGTACCCCTATTGATCGAGCGTGGGGCGGATGTCAGTGCTCGAGATCAAAACCATTCAACCCCTTTGCACATGGCGTCGTCATCCGAGGCGCTTGATGCTGAAACCATTGTACGCCTATTGATTGAGAATGGCGGGGATGTTCACGCACGGGATCAAAACCAGTCTACGCCTTTGCATATTGCGTCGGCGCGGTTGGTGAGATCGCGTACTGATACAGCCATTGTACGCGTATTGATCGAGCACGGTGCGGATGTCAGTGCACGGGATCAAAACCAGTTCACCCCTTTGCATCTTGCGTTGAGGACGTGGTCTCCTTTTGCTGAACCAACGGCACGCCTATTGATCGAGCGTGGGGCGGATGTCAGTGCTCGAGATCCAAACCATTCAACCCCTTTGCATATGGCATTGAGGCGGTGGTCGCCTTTTGCTGAACCAATTGTACGCCTATTGATCGAGCGTGGGGCGGACGTCAGTGCTCGATATCAAAACCATTCAACCCCTTTGCATATGGCGTCGTCGTTCGAGTCGTACAATACTGAAATCATTGTACGCCTATTGATGAGAATGGGGCGGATGTCCACGCACGGGATCAAAACCAGTCAACCCCTTTGCATATTGCGTCGTCGGTGTCCTCGTCAAACGTTGTTCACGTATTGATCGAGCACGGTGCGGATGTCAGTGCACGGGATCAAAACCGGTCCACCCCTTTGCATATGGCGTTGGCGAACAAGACAAGTAGTGGTCAACAAATTGTACGCCTATTGATTGAGAATGGGGCGGATGTCCACGCATGGGATCAAAACCTGTCAACCCCTTTGCATGTTGCGTCGTTGGCGGACTCGTCGAATGTTGTTCACGCATTGATCGAACACGGTGCTGATGTCAGTGCACGAGATCAAAACCAGTCCACCCCATTGCATATTGCGTCGGTGAACAACACAAGCAGTGGTCAACAAATTGTACGCCTATTGATTGAGAATGGGGGGGATGTCACGCACGGATCAAAACCAGTCCACCCCTTTGCATATGGCGTCGGCGAATAAGACAAGGAGTGATGAACAAATTGTACGCCTATTGATTGAGAATGGGGCGGATGTCCACGCACGAGATCAAAACCAGTCCACCCCTTTGCATATTGCGTCGTCGGCGTCCTCGTCGAATGTTGTTGACGTATTGACGAGCACGGTGCGGATGTCATTGCTGAGATCAAAACCAGTCCACCCCTTTGCATATGGCGTCGGTGAACACACAACAGTGGTCACAAATTGTACGCCTGTTGATTGGAATGGGGGAGATGTCCACGCACGGGATCAAAACCAGTCAACCCCTTTGCATATTGCGTCGTCGTCGGAAATTGGTGGATCCATGGTACGCCTATTGATCGAGCACGGTGCGGATGTCAGTGCACGGGATCAAAACCAGTCCACCCCTTTGCACATTGCGTCGGCGAACATCTCGCGGAATGGAGGAGAAATTGCACACCTATTGATCGAGCATGGGGCGGATATCCACGCACGAGATCAAAACCAGTTGACCCTTGGGATATTGCGCGGTCGTCGGATTCGTGGCAAGTATTGGATCTAGTGTTTGAGCACGGGGCAACTGCCACGTACCGACCACTGTCATCTTTCTACCTGGAATCATCCCGCTCAGTTGCCGGTGCCGACTCGGACGTAGCCTCAGATGTAGACTCGGATGTAGAGGCTGGTGACATTTGACTCTGTTTTGGATTGTGTCGTCAAAGAGGTCCAGGGGACATCACGAGATCGAAGGGTTATGGTGCAAGTGCCAGGTAAGAGCTCCATGTTGTATCTGTTCACATTACTGAAACTGAAACAGAGACAATCTCGCTTGTGGATTAGCTGTCGTTGTACTTTGACCTGTAAGAAGTTTTGTAGTAGGTTCAACTTTGTGTACGATGTAACAATAGTGCCCGATATCTCATTCTACGAGGGCGTATTCTCTTTGATCCAATGTGTACGCAGGCTGCAACTACTGCATGTTAATGAGCCTCGGTGGGAATACGTCGTTGAGGAAGTGGCCTTATCACCATCGACAAGGAGACTTTTTAGTTACGGAAAGCATGTGAAGGAAGAGCTTCTTAGTCCTATGCAGAAGTCAAACGCTGATAATAGATGGGTGTCTATGTGAAACAAAGACATTGCGTAGCGCCTCTTCCGTCTGCTCTGCTTACCTGGCAATAAACATCCACGCACAGCGACCAAAGTAGTTTGCCGCACATAAAGACTAACGCGATATATGGTATTTTAAAACGAGTAAGATGCGGAAAACCGAGATGGATGTACAGGTAATAATAGTTGTTTGCGCCTACCACTCTTATTTTTTTCTTGACCCCCGAGGATTTACGACACCGCAGCGCCAATGGCGAACGCAGCACCAATAGCACGTTCCACCTCCTCCGGGGTAATCCTCCTCCCCACCATGTCCATCTCCGGCTCTGCTTCCGGCTCCGTCACCACGATAGTCGGTACGACGTACTCCCCAGGCCAGATCCCGTCGTTCCCGTCGTCCGTGTCCCCATCTGCGTCTAACTCACTATCCGTATCTCCACCATCGGGATTTCTATTCTCGCCGCCGTCACCGCCCGCATTGGTATTGTCCGGAGGCGGCTGCGATCCAGACCGCCGTCGTCGCTTCCGCTTCCGCGCTACCAATAACGGCTCAAGGCTCCCGACATAGAACCAAGTCCGCTTGCCCTTGCGCCCCCTGCGCCCGCCGTTGCGCGCGATTGCCTTCCCCTTCCTCTTCCTTTTCTGCTCCGGTGGGTCAGGCTCGGGATCCGGGAGGGACACGAGACGTCCCCACGCCTTGAGCGGTTTCCCAATAAACACATACCGGCGCTTCTGTTGCGTTTGCGCCGGTCCGGGTACCGATGCAGTGGCTGGGGGCGGCGCTGGAGGTGGCGGGGGGACTGTTGGTTGTGAGGCGGGAAGGATGCGCGCTTTGTTGCCTTGCAAGATCGCATTTCCGAGCGGCTCTCCAGAAACTGTGAAAACGGCCGTGGCACTCCAACTTGCGTCAATGACCTGAGTACCGGTGCCCGCCGTTGTCGTCTTCGTCGTGCGCTTCTTTGCTGGTGGTGGCTTCTTCGCTGGCGGCGGCTTTTTCACCGGTGGTGGAACGGCCGTTCCCAGGTCTTCTTTCTTGTTCTTAATTGCGGGAGCGGGAGCAGGCACGGGTCGATGTGAGCCACCTTGCTGCGCAATCCAACTACGCCAGCCGCCGTTCCGTTCCGGAATATAATCATCCCCGCGCTTCCGCGCACAAATCGAGCAATTACAATAGCCGCTACAAAACGGACACTCGAATGCCTCTGCGCAGAGGTCGAACGTCAAGTCCGGGTACCTGCGCCGCGGAGTAACAGGTCAGAACATGCGGCTGCAGGTAGGGAAGTCAGGAGGGCGTACCGATTCTGGATGCAGAGGACGCAGAATAGCTTGCTGCATCGCTGGCCCGTCGAGCCGTCCATCCGCGAACAGCGCATCTTGGGCCTGCGCGTCGTGCTTCTGCAATGATGGCAGTATGTCATAGGTCCAGTCGACCACGATGTCCTCGCGTTTCTTCGGAGGAGCGTCTAGGAAAACAGGCGCAGGAGCAGATATGCGTGCGCGCGTGGACCGTCGTCGCTTTCGTGATCGCTGTCGTCGCTGTCGTCGTCATACTTGACACGATTTCAGCCTCAGCTTCGTCCGGAAATACTTTGCGTCGCCTCTTCCTCCGAACCCTCGTACTAGAAGTGGCAACGCTCTGCGGCGAATCGACGACGGCGTGATCCACAGTGACCGCTCGGCTCTTGCCCTTGCCCTTTCCTTTACCCAACCCTGACGGCGGCGGAAGGAAGTCGTCATCGCTGTTATTCGCAAACAACATTCCCATGACGTCATCTTCCTCTTCCTCGTCCTCCATACCATCGTCTTCATCAGTGACGCGAAGAACGACCGGCGAGCTTGTGTAGCCATCGAGCTTGCTAGGACTATGAGCGCCTCCCCCAAGTACGGACGGGTCGATCGTCCCATCACCAGCATACTCGCTGACAGCGCTCGTCCCACCGAATACCTGCTCAGCGCGCCAATCGACCCATCCTTCGCCGACGCTGCCCAAGGCGCTTAGTGACGAAGAAAGTCAAATCCGAGTCTGCGCTTGAGTATGGGCGCGGCTGGGTCATGATTCGGGGAACGTGAAAAGCATAGGGCCGTCTGGGTGGTCATGCGTGCCTGAGGAACGTAGGAGCGGATGCGGGGTAGGCGAGGGTGGATGTGGCGTAGGCGATGGCGGGTGCACGAGGTCGGTATCATCT
>WITN01000136.1:0-153074 GCA_015025155.1 Lactarius quietus
TGAATATCGGCGCGCTTGATGTTTTAAAATGCGAGCATGGTCAATATTTCACACAGTGTGCTAAGTGTCGAGAGAAAATAAGCTCCATGTGGCTATTAGACTCAGGAGCTTCGGCGCACTTCACTAATAAAATTAGTGACTTCATTGAGTATGAGCCAGCAGAAGAATCTGACCGGATACCGGTTAGAACTGCATCTAATACTATCTATGTAGAAGGATCTGGAACAGTGCTTCTTAAGCACTACATTAATGACGCTTTAGTAACTACTAGAGTTCATCCAGTTCTATACATACCTAAAATGACAACGCGGTTGCTTTCTATGGGAGCATTCTTACAACAAGGTATGCGTGTAATGGGCAACGCGCAACATATTACCTTGTATCATAAAGTACAATCATTTGTCCAATGTAAACCCATTTTAAATGGACATCCATTATATTGGCTAGATGCGCAATCTATTGAAGTAGAAGCACAGTCGGCAGAAATGCCACTGATCTACAAAGTAGATTACGATCTTATGCATCGTCGCCTAGGACACCCATCCAAAGAGGTTCTAAGACATGCTAAGGATTATACAAAGGGTTTTCCTGATGGAATTACAATTCCTACAACTGATGATATTTGTCCAGGATGTGCGCAAGGCAAAATGCCTGCAGCATCTCATCCACCATCTGATACTAGGGCTAAAGCTCCCTTTAGTCAGGTTCATTCCGATCTAAAAAGCTTCCCTATACCGTCATATCATAAATATAAGTATTTTATTGTCTTCCTAGATGATTATACTTCATACACATGGGTATCACTCTTACGCGACAAAGCTTCGGCTATTGGCGCACTTAAACAATGGATAGTGTTAATTAAAAATCAATTTAACACTACCATAAAAGAGTGGATGTCCGATGCCGGCGGTGAATATAAATCAGATGTGTTCCTTAAAACTTTAAAAGATGACGGCATTACAGTGCTACAAAGCGTACCTCACACGCCACAGCAAAACGGGCGTGCTGAACGCTTTATGCGCACTATAATGGACAAAGCACAGTCAATGCGACTAGATGCTTGTATACCACAGTCTTGGTGGGAATTCGCAGTATTACATGCTGTACATTGTTATAATAGAACACCTATGAGTCGCCTTAAGTGGCAAACACCATATTTTCTATTAAACAATGAAATTCCAGACATTTCACATCTCAGAGTGTTTGGATGTGGCTTATGTGTCACGTTGACATCGTTTTGTTGCTGACTTCAAAGGATGACGAGGATTCCGGAGTTTCGGACTGCTTACTATTTGGTTATGACTATGATAGTAAGCATATATTAGTCATGGACACTTACGCGTCGCCGGTGCTTGGGATTACCGGTGTTTCAGGTATTATTAGAATGGACACTTACTCATTACTAGTATAGTTGTACTAGGGTTTGGATTCTAGCTGCGCTTTAAAGCCAGCGAGTAACTGTATATAAGCTGTAGTATCAAGACCAAGGCTCTTCAGCTTGGTCTTCTCGAATCATCACCTTTTCTTGTGTATACTAGTACCTCGGGTACTAAGTGATCGCTCTTCGCTCTTCATCCTTGTGGACCTTGTCCCTTGTGATTACTTTCAAATACCCAATATCTTCGATTTGGTGTATCAACAAGCCGTTACGTGATTTCTTCTTGTCACGCCTTCACAAGTCGCCTAAGTCAGGCCAGCGTTAGGTGATAACGCTACATTAAGACCAAGCTATTCATCGTGGCGTCGCAAGATACAACCGCAAGTTGTTGGACGACATTTGGAGAGCCAGTTCTCTGGTTCGCACAAAGGGGAATGAGAACTGTTCCACAACGTTTTACCAAAAGTGCAGCGTGGACAACAGTTGACGATATTGAAGGATACTTTGCAAGAGACGGAGAAGACGCATTCCTTCATCCAGTTGAGTTTGACAATGATCACCTTTGCTGGGTAGAATTACAGTGGTTTGAAAGGGCCCGAGAGTGGGAAGGACGTCGAATTACTCCCACCTCTTACGGATTAGATATCCTCATAAGCGAACTCACTCGACCAGAAGCACAGTCACTCAGAGCAATACTACCTCCATCCCCTACCACCATACCCTCAGAGGCAGAATCGGATCGACAGGAAGAACCAGAAACCATTACCATTCAAGAACCTGTGCCCATAGTTGATCAACTAGCAAGGGTCACCGAACAGTTGCACATTAGTCCAGTCATGGCTACCCAAACCACCCATCAAATTGCAGGAAGAACGTTTACACTTGATGAACTAGCAGACTTACGCATTGCAGGGTCAGATCGACCAGACCCCCCAGATCAAGATCCCTTTCCAGGAAGGGGATTCCCTATCCGAATCCCACAGAACTGGAGGCCACAAATGCCACCAGGAGGAGGACCGCCAGGTGGAGGATCGCCAGGTAGAGGACCACCAGGAGGAGGACCACCAGGAGGAGGACCACCGGGAGGAGGACCACCAGGAGGAGGACCACCAGGAGGAGGACCACCAGGAGGAATAGGTGGAATACCAGGACAACACAGCGATAATGTAACGTCCCGGGTCATAGTAGGTATCTGACCTAACCGATAACCGAGGGGGCGTGATCAAGGGGACTATTACCGCATGATGACTGAGGGCTGACTGATTGTGTACTGTACGATGACTGACGGCTGACTGACTGATTACTGTATGATGACTGTACCACTGTGGACGATTACCCAGCAGATTAGTAGTAGTGGCGGTCTCGCTGACGAAGGCGGATCGCGCGAAAGAGTTATAAGGAAGCTATCGACTGTTGTAGTCGATAGCTTGGATTTCTTGTACCATTCTCGTCTTGTATTCAAGTTGTGTCTTCTCCTTCATCCTTCGGGGTCGCGTCTAGAACAAAGCCATCAAAGCCAAACTCCGCCTTCGAGCGTTGAGACGATACTCTGCCTTCGTGCTAGAGTCAGACATTTGCTAAGTCATCGCGTTCACCCTTACGTAGCCTAAGTCAGGCTCACGTGCAGTCCACATGTAACAGATAAGTTGTGGGGCAACGCCCCAACCATATTTACCGGAGATCGATCCAAGGTGGAAGAATTCCTTCTTCAATGGGAGTTATATGAAGGCATCAACATCAATAATCCGATGATGGCAATACCATTCCAAAAAGCTATGTTATTCCTCACCTACATACAAGGACCTCACGTCACCGAATGGGTAGGATCCATCAGCGCTTGGATGCGACTACAAGTACAGGTCAACCATATTGACCCCACAAACCCATGGTTATGGGACAGCGTCCAGTTGTCATTCAAACGACAATTCCGTGACACACTACGAGAAGAAAGAGCACGAGCAGAGCTCAGGAAAGGAATCAAGATGGGAAACCAGGATATTGACGTGTACGTGGCCAAATTCGAAAATCTAGTTCGTCTCGCTGGCTATCGGGTAGATGAACCATTGGTGGTCGAACTATTTGCCGAAGGACTTCCTCGAAAATTATATGAAACCGTATACACCCTGGACAAACCCCAAATGTACGAAGAATGGCGGAATAACAGTATCCAACGTCACGGCAAATGGATTCACATGCAGAATAAATTCAATCAATTCAAAGTGCAGGGGACAGCATCACGATGGCCTAGAGCCTTCCAATCAAATCGTAATCCAAATGCTATGGATACCTCTGCTGATCGTACCAGGACTAGAGGAAGATTGGCTAATGCTGAACAAGTATTGGAACAAGATCGAAGGGGTCAACGACCCACGCAACAAATGAGGGGCGCAAACCCCCCTTTCCAACCGAGAGAAGGGTTTTTAAGGAGGCGGCAACCGCCAGACCTAAGGGAAGTCGTTTGTTACAATTGTCAAAAGAAGGGACACCTCAGTCGCAATTGTACACAGCCTCGACAACCTAGGACCAACGTAAGAAGCTCAGAAGTAGTGGATGACTGCAGCGAGGCAGGAGAAGATCTTCACATTGCCCAAATGGTAGCAGACAAAAGAACAGCTACTCAGCGGAAAGACGACTGGCTACGCATGGCGGCCAATGAAACGGACGAATTTAAAGATCTTGCCATGCAGGAGTTGATGGGGAGAAAGGATTTTGGGGATGCCTGAACCCAACGGCCTGGGTGAGGGCATTACGTTGTAACGCTGTATACATAACTCGCTTCCGTTCTATGCGAATTCCAGTACTCTGTCAAACCCGTTACAACAAGGCCGACATAAAAGCTCTCGTCGATTCGGGAGCTACTGAAAACTTTATAAATGATCAATTCGTAAAAAGACTAGGATTGGGGAAGGCACAACTACCACAACCTAGGAAAATATTCAATATTGATGACACAACCAACAAAGGGGGAATGATTACCCATTATGTTGATCTCCAAATACTCACCAAGGGAGATTACAGGGAAATGAGATTCCTAGTCACGGACATAGGAAGAGAAGATATCTTGTTGGGATATCCTTGGCTCAGCGCCTTTGAACCAGAATTCGACTGGAAAAATGGCAATATCCGTTCAAATGCCCATCCAATCATTATCAAATCAATTGGGCAATCCACGAACAAACTCACTACCACTCATGCTCTTTCTAACGACAAAAAGAACAGTATAATAGCCGTCCTCCAATCACAATGCTCTATAAAAGGAGCTGCTACGGAAATGGCTATTGCGGCAGGTCCCGCGCCACAAACAACAATACCAGTCGAATATGAAGAATTCGAAAAGGTATTTAGAGAAGAAGAGTCTCATCGATTTCCCCCATCCCGGGAGTGGGATCACGCTATTGAATTGAAAAAGGACACACCTGATCATATCAACTGTTCCATTTACGATTTATCGTTACGAGAAGATCAGGAGGTTAAGCAGTTCATCACAGAACATCTGAAAAAGGGATACATTAGACCGTCAAAATCCCCGTACGCATCACCATTTTTCTTTGTTAAAAAGAAGGATGGAAAACTACGCCCGGTACAGGACTATCGCCGATTAAACCAGTACACTATTCGCAACAACTATCCCCTTCCACTCATCCAAACCCTCATCAAAGACCTTAGTGGCGCTCACATTTACACAAAACTCGATGTTCGATGGGGGTACAACAATATTCGAATCAAAAAGGGTGACGAACACAAAGCAGCGTTCAAAACACCTTATGGACTTTTTGAACCAACGGTTATGTTCTTTGGGCTTACCAACTCTCCAGCCACGTTCCAAACAATGATGAACGCTATCTATAAGGACACAATCTCAAAACATGAACAACGGGGTACTATCATACGAGTATATATGGATGACATTGGTATCGCAACAAAAACAACCCTCGACGACCACATTGCCGCAGTCAAAGATGTGCTTCAAGTGGCACAACAGTACGATCTCTACTTCAAGCCAGAAAAATGCACTTTCCATGCTGCGTCCCTTGATTACCTGGGGGTAATCCTTGAAAAGGGGGTAACACGCATGGATCCCATCAAAATCACTGGCATCAAAGACTGGCCAACACCAACCAAAGTCAAGGACGTACGATCTTTTCTCAGTTTCTGCAATTTTTATCGCCTTTTTATCAGAGGATTTGCGTCGATCGCCAAACCTCTAAACAATCTCACAAAGAAGACAGCGGAATGGAGCTGGGGACCGCAACAACAACATGCGTTTGAGACACTAAAACGACGAGTAACAAGTGAACTGGTGCTAACACACCCAGTTTTACAAGACCAATTCGAATTGGAAGTAGACGCATCAGGTTTCGTGGTGGGAGCTGTGCTACTTCAAAAGAAATCTGACAGCAAAAGACACCCCATAGGATACTATTCTGCAACGTTAAACGCAGCAGAACGCAACTACGATATCTACGATCTGGAACTACTGGCCATAGTCAAAGCGCTTCGCCACTGGAGAGCACTATTAGCTGGATCTCCACACAAAATCAAGGTCTTCTCCGACCACATGAATCTGAAATACTGGAGAGAACCACAAAAGATCAGTAGACGAGTGGCTAGGGAAGTACTTGAATTATCAGAATACGATCTGGAAATTCATCACATCAAAGGAACCGCAAATGGCCGTGCAGATGCACTATCGAGACGACCCGACTATAACCAGGGCGAAGAGGACAATGAAAATGTAACGGTACTACCTGACCACATATTCATCCGAAATACAACGATGCAAAGAATGGGAATGCCCAATCATCCTCAAGGCGTTCTGACAGTACAAGACATGACGCCAGTCAATCCCAGCGACGCCCAGGATGAAACAATCCTACGTCCATGGGTAGATTCCCACAACTTGAAGAAGGTAAA
Organism: Lactarius quietus; assembly: GCA_015025155.1. Lineage (NCBI taxonomy): Eukaryota > Fungi > Basidiomycota > Agaricomycetes > Russulales > Russulaceae > Lactarius > Lactarius quietus. The sequence continues at coordinate 6,293 of WITN01000136.1, forward strand.
CGGAGTGTGGTATAAGCAAGGGAGACGAGTGGTGACCAAGGGAAGTAAAGAAAGACGAGCGATCGCAGAAGCTCATCATGAACCCCCAGTGTTACGATTGTGGTCTGACTTAGACCCCTACACGCGATGGCAAGTAACGTGACTTAGCAGGATGCGTCAACACGCGAAGGTGTGACTGTTCTAAGGACACCTGAAAGTGCCTTCCTAAGGGGAGCGAACGGGCCTTCTGAGAAGAAGAAGCCGAGTAGATTCGAGAATAGTACAAGAGAGTCAAGCTGTCGACTACATCAGTCAACAGCCACCTTATATCCTAACTGGACTGTATGCCTTCGTCAGCAATACAGCCACTACTACTAACGCTTGGTAACGTCCACTAATACTAACGCCACAACTACTACTACTATCAGTCATCCTCAGTCATCGTACAGTAAGAGTATCAGTAATCAACATAGTTCGTAACATGAGTCAGCCATCAGCCATCGGTCATCGAAGTAGTAAGCGTCCCCCTGATCACGTCCCCTCGCTTATGAGTTAGGTCAGATACTTGCTATGACCCGGGACGTAACATCACCCCCTTTACAAGGGTGAGCGCCCACGCTCCACAACCCAACTAGTTACCGTGGTAAGACCTACGTCCGTCTCGTGTTCGTCGCGTACCCGCTTGAGAGCGTGCGCGCGCCCAAGTCGTCATGACGAGTGCATGGCCCTGTCAATGTGGACGAAGATGTCGTCCTCCAGCTTCTTGATAGCCTGCTCGAGCTCGGCGATGACCTCCATGGACGCGCGGTAGCGCCTTACCTTGGCTTGGAGGGATATGTCCCCTAGCCGGGCGAGGGCTTCGTCTACCTGTCGCCGTCCGCGGAAGTCAGTGCGGAAATACCCGAGCTCTTCGCGGGTGTACTCAGCTGCAGGGCCCATGTCTCGACATGGTTCGGCGTGGATGTCGCTCGGTAGATGGGAGAGTACTTTCCCATCGTCCCGAATACCTCGGGGTTGTCTAGCATGCGGACTCGCACGTACTTGGCGGGAACTCGTCGCCCTTCGTGTTCAATGACCATGGGCACCCAATTCATCCCGTTGTTGAGGATGAATCCGCCTGGAGTAGGCGATATGGCATGGAGAGGGAGCCTCGTCGCATGCGTTCGGCGCGTAGTGATGGGCGATGGGTCGCGTTCTTCCCTATAGGGGGGAGACCGCGCGCTTCGTATCCCTGTTCCGCCGTTGATCTGTAGACAACAGCAATTGGCGGTGGTCGGCGCGCTTCATCCTCGGTTTCTTCGGCAATGACGCGGACTTGGGGAGGTATAGGCAAGGGAGCGCAGTGGCAATAGTTGGGGGGGTTGTCGCATTGGATGCAGACAACCCTGGCTGCGTGGTAGGACTCGTCACTGCTGTCATCTTCATCTTCGCTATCGGTGGCATCGACGGCGGTGGTGGCGAGTGAGGCGTTGGAGGGATTGATGCTACCGACGACGGTGGTAGTGAGGGAGGTTGCGGACTGGTTGAAACTCGCCTCGTTAACAGATGAATCCTCATCCTCCTCTCCGCTGCCATCCTCTTCACTACCTGATCCATCCTCCATGAGGTCATTACCTCCTTCAATAACCCGTACTCCCTCCTCATCGTCCTCCACTCTTCCGCTTGCGGGTGTGGGGAATCGCCGGCGAGCTTCATCCAAATCTCGGGCGGCTTGGTCTCGTTCAGCAGCGGCTCTGACGTGTTCGAGGGTCGAGCAGAGTGGATCGTCGATGTTGTTGTTGCCGTCGTAGGTGTTGAGGGTGTCGACGTGGGGGATGGTGATCTCGTCAAGGTTGATAGTGGAGAGTGGGACATATGCCATTGAATTGGATAGTGCGGAGGGTGATGGCCTTTCTACTCTTGTTGCGGCTGCTTTTATGTGAGTTTCAGCCTTCGGGTTTAATCGTGAGAACTTCCTTATCTCTTCTTCCGCATGGACGTCATTCCATGGGACCCACTGATTTTCCGAATCCGCGTATCCCTTCCATTTGATGAGATAGTGAAGTTTGCGCCCTCGTCCTGACCTTCTGGAGGCTATCACCTTTTCGACCTCGTATTCTTCCACGCCTTCAATCAATTCTGGTGGTGGGCGTAGATAGTTTACGCCGTGCATGCGTGTTTCTTTGTAAGGTGTGAGCAAATCTGTGTGAAACACGTCATGTATCTTCCATTGCGGGGGTAACTTGAGCCGATAATTCACAGGGGACATCACCTGAACAACCTCAAATGGTCCTTGTCTCCTAGGCGCAAGTTTGGCGGCGGGTTGATGGGTGCGTAGATTGCGCCCATCTAACCATACTTGGTCTCCTAGCGCATATTTGGGCGTATCTTTGTGTTTGACCCATGACTTCTGTGCCTTTATCATGTTTTCCTGGGCGTTCCAACGGGCTTCTGTCAATTGTTCTAGTCTGTTAGACACACTAGGCAAACTGATCGTCCCTGGCGCCCATTTATCTCTGGGGTGATAACCCATTAGTGTGAAAAACGGGGTTTGTTTGGTGGTGCTGCTTATCGCGTTATTGTGAGCGAACTCTGCTAAAGGTAACTGCGCAGCCCAGTTATCTTGATTTTCGTTAGTCCACAATCTGAGGTACTGTTCCAGCCACTGATTAGTACGCTCTGATTGTCCGTCCGTCCTCGGGTGATAGGCGGTTGATATGTTTTGTTGGATGTTGAGGGTCTTGCAAAGCTCCCTCATGAATTTTGCTGCGAATCGCGGGTCTCGATCGCTGATGATTTTGTTCGGGAGTCCAAATCGAGGGAGAACCTTCTGGGCGTATAGTATCGCCGTTTCCTCTCCTGTCATTGCTTCTCGACAGGGTAAGAATATCGACGCTTTGGAACAATCGTGATCTGTGATTGTCAGAATCGAGTCGTACCCATCTGATGGTGGTAGCTTTGTTATGAAATCTACCGCGATGACCTCGAATGGATCGGCTCCTAATCGCGGGTAGATGGGCTCGAATGGTGCTTTGGTGGGCCGATTATTGACCTTGTGTCACTGACACTCCGCACAGCCTTGCACATAGTTCGTCACGTCGGTCTTCATGTTTGGCCACCAATAATGTCAAGCTAGCAGTTCCCTTGTTTTTGCTATGCCTGGGTGCCCTGCCGTTAATGCGTCGTGATATGGTTTTATGACCTCCCTTAGGTCTTCGTCTTTGGTTGTAGTGACTACAACTTTTCCATTTTTGAACCATACGCCGTCTATTTTCTTGAGTTCATGGGGGCTTACCCACGCCATGATTCGGGCTTCTTCTTGAACGATGGGGGTCGGCGAGATTCCTGTTACTGTTCGTATGAAGATTTTGTTCGGTAGTACTGTGACGCGTTCGTTGTCTTTCTCTCCGGTATCATAGTCTGGCCTTCTTGACAACGCGTCTGCTCTACTGTTGGCTCTTCCTTTGAGATGATGTATCTCGATGTCATATTCTTCCAGTTCCAGGACTTCTCGCGCTACTCGTCGACTGATCTTCTGTGGGTCTTGCCAGTATTGTAGGTTCATGTGGTCGGAGAATACTCTGACCTTATGAGGTGACCCTACTAACAGATATCTCCAGTTTCGCAACGCTTTCACGATGGCCAATAGTTCCAGGTTGTAGATATCGTAGTTTCGTTCAGCTTCATTGAGGGTGGCCGAGTAAAACGCTACTGGATGTCTCTTGTTATCAGCTCCTGTCTGCATAAGGACTGCCCCCACGGCGAATCCTGATGCGTCCACTTTGAGGTCGTATTGTTTGTTTGGGTCTGGATGAGTGAGGATTGGGTTGCTCGTGATACGTGCTTTGAGTGTTTCGAAAGCAGTTTGTTGGGTTGGTCCCCAATGCCATTCGACATCTTTCCTTGTCAGCTCGTTCATTGGTTTGGCGATGTTGGCGAAACCTCGAATAAAGGGACGGTAAAAATTACAAAACCCCAAAAAACTGCGTACGTCCTTGACTTTCGTTGGTGTTGGCCACGTGCGGACACCTGAGACTTTTGCTGGGTCCATGCGCGTCATCCCCTTTTCAAGGATTACCCCCAGGTAATCAATAGACAGGACGTGGAATGCGCATTTTGACAGTTTAAAGTAGAGATCGTGGGCGGCCGCAACTTCGAGAACGGCTGAAACTGCTGCCATGTGTGCTTGATTTGTGCGCTGGAGAGAACCACAGTCGTTGGTGGCGACAGCGATGTCGTCCATGTAGATGCGTATTTGTGTGCCTTCAGTTGCGAACTTGGCAACAACGGGATGGTAAATTTCATTCATGAATGCTTGGAAGGTCGCCGGTGAGTTGCAAAGGCCAAAATACATGACTGTTGGTTCGAAAAGTCCATGTCTTGTTTTGAACGCGGCTTTGTGTTCGTCGCCCTCCTTGATCCTGATGTTGTTATACCCTTGTCAACATCAAACTTTGAAAATAGAACCGCTCCACCCAGGTCTTGCATGAGATCCGTTATTAATGGTAACGGATATTGGTTTCGCACCGTCCATTTATTGATTGCTCGATAGTCTTGGACTGGTCGGAGTTTCCCGTCTTTTTTCTTAATAAAGAAGAAAGACGATGCGTAGGGTGACTGCGAGGGTCTAATATACCCTTTCTTGAGGTGTTCATCAATAAAGGCGTCCAAGGCTTCATCCTCTGTTCGGGTCATTGGATAGAGTCGACATGCGATAGATGTCGGTGCATCTGGTTGAAGTGTGATGGCGTGATCACACTTTCGTCTCTCGGGTAATCGCATTGATGCGTCTTCGTCAAAGACCTTTTTGAAAGCTTCGTATTGCAGCGGTAGTGTGGCTTTTTTCTCTTCTTTGGGTTTGGCTGCGATGGCATGTTCGACTGCGGGGATTATTACTCTTCGTCCCCTCGCTTCTTCGTCTTCTAGTTGTTTGACGATGTGTTCCTTTGTTAGAAGGTGGGCTAGTACATCCCTTCTGCCCGTTATGTTAACCGTTTTGATAGTGACGGGAAGGTGTGCTTGGTTGATTGTTCCCTTCTTCCAATCGAATTGTGGTTCGTAGGCTGCTAGCCAAGGGTATCCGAACAATATGTCTTCCTTTCCAATGTTGGTAACTAGGAACCTCATTTCCTTGTTGTTTCCATTGACATTGACTTGAAGAATGACATAGTGAGTTATATGTCCGGTGTAACGTCCCGGGTCATGGTATGTATCTGACCTAACCCATAAGTCATGGGACGTATAGGCATGTGATCGCATGACGTCGTGGCTCGTCTTCCATTGCTTACTATGATGATTACTGATACTAGTACGATACGATGACTGATGTTTGCTGTACGATTACCAAGAGCAGTAGTAGTTGTGGCGTTTGTCTTAGTGGACGATTACCTAGCAGTAGTGGCTTAGTGGACGATTACCAGCAGATTAGTAGTAGTGGCGGTCTCGCTGACGAAGGCGGATCGCGCGTATAGTTTATAAGGAAGCGATCGACTGTTGTAGTCGATAGCTTGGATTTCTTGTACAATTCTCGCCTTGTTATCCAAAGCCGGATTCCTCTCTTCCTCTCTCGTCCTTTGGGGCCGCGTATCAAGATAAGAGCAAAGTATCAACTCCGCCTTCGCGCGTTGAGACGTCACTCAGTCTTCGTACTTGAGTAGGACTATTGCTGAGTCACCGCATTCACTCTACGTTGCCTAAGTCAGGCTCACGTGCTGCTCGCACGTAACATCCGGCTTTGTTTGTCGTATCGTCGATGTTGTAGATTCATTTGGGCGTGTCTAGCAACCGTGTTTTTATCCCCATTCGTTGGAGGAAGTTTTCGCTCACAAAATTATCAGTGGCTCCTGAGTCCACTAGTGCTCTAATCTCGGCCGTGTTGTAACGCGTGTGTAGTTGAACTGGAATTCGCATAGAACGGTAGCGCAAAATATACACTGAGTTACAACGAAGTGCCCTTACCCAGGCCGTCGGGTTCAGGCGTCTGAAAAACCCATCCCCATCAACTTTTGCAGGACCAGATCCTTTACTTCGTCTCCTTCGCTGGCTACTCCTCTCAACCAATCTTCTGCTTTGTCTTCGTCAGTCTTCGACGATTCTCCTGTTCCTCGTATCTGTTGTCTTTTGTTTTGGCGCGGCTGGCGACAGTCTTGGCTGATGTGCCCCATTTTTCCGCAGTTGTAACAGCGGACCTGACTAAAGTCAGGTCGATTTCCTCGTTGCCTTTGTAAATACCCTCCCCTTGGTGGAAAGGGGGGTCGTGGGGTATTGATAACGTCTTCTGCTCCTGCGAGTCTTCCCCTAACTCGGTCTGCGGAGGTATCCATTGCATCGGGGTGCGTTAGTGGAGCAAGAAGTTTTGCCAGTGCTCCCGGTTGGTTTCTATTAGCGGATCCTTTGAACATGTCTAAGTTTCCGCGCACCGTCTGCATATGGATCCACTTTTGTTGCCTCTTGAGGGCCGATGCTCTCCAGTCTTCGTACGTCCTAGGGTCGTCGTGTTGATACATCGCTTCGTAGAGCGTCCTAGGTAACCCTTTTATGAAGTACTTCAGGGTTTGTTCCGCGTTGATATCGTATCCGGCGTAGCGAACGAGTTGTTCGAATAGAGCGATATAATCGTCTATTTTTCCTTCCTTCATCCTGATTCCTGCGTCTAGTTGGGCTTGGGCTCTTTCCTTGCTGAGTACGTCAGCGAATTGTCGTCGAAAGGCTTGCAGAACGTTGTTCCACAGCCTGTTGTCGAACTGGCTGACACCTCTGGATACTTCTCTTACCAGCCATTGGTTGGCTGACATGACCCAGGCGTTAACCAGGTCTCCTTGAACGTAAGTGAGGAACAACATAGCTTTTTGATATTTGTTCCTCATTGCTTGGTGGCTTGCGTTGACTCCAGCGTAGATTTCCCATTGAAGTATAAACCCTTCGACTTTTGACCTGTCTCCGTTGAACAGGCTGGGGGGGTTTCCTATGAATTTGTCCGTGGTGTTACCGCCGCCTTGAGGCATTCCTGGCGGTCCTCCACCTCCTACAGGCGGGCCTCCTCCTCCTCCTGCAGGTGGTCCTCCTCCTCTTGCAGGTGGTCCTCCTCCGATTGGTGGACCTCCTTGGTTTGGTTGTCTGTAAGCTCTGCCGAGCTGCTCGTATGGTTGAGGAGGTGGTTCGTTGTAGTCGAAATCGAATCCTCCTGGCAAATCTGGCTCGTCTGGCCCCATTGCCCGTCGTGCTGCTTGTATGTCTTCTGGGTTCATGTTTACGACATGACCTGTCCTTTCGTCGATAACCAACGGGGTTGGTTCTTCGATCTGCGTTTGAGTGGCCATTCTGATTGGGTCAGGGATGTGTTGTAGCGTTATCACCTAACGCTTGTTCGACTTGAACCGATCTGTGACGTGATACTCGAGTATACGGATGAATCTTGACTGACACGGGCAACTTAGCTAAGTTGCACAGCCACTAGGTCGCTTGGTAGACACTAGGGTACCCCGAAGGATAAGCTTCAATCGACTGATTGGAATAACGCGAATGGACGAAGAAGAGGATGATAGTGATGATTCAAGAAGACCAAGCTGAAGAGTCTTGGTCTTCACTACACGACTTATATACAGTTACACGCTGGCTTTAAAGCGCAGCTTGGAGTATTGAACCCTAATACACCTATCCTAGTAATGAGTCACTATTTATCCTGAAACACCGGCGAACCCAAATGCCGGCGACGCGTAAGTGTCCATGACTAATAAGGGCTTACTATCGTAGTCATAACCGAATAGTAAGCGTTCCGTACTCCGAGAACTCGTAATGATGATGACTGTCAGTCCGCAACATGTCAAACCGTGACATGTGTAATGTAGCTGTTTGAGTGATAATCTCTTCAACAGCGGGTTCTTCTTCTTGGATGTAGATAGCTTCTGGCTCGTTATCTATGGATGGAGTCTGGACTCGTTCACTTGTGTGACTGGTGTCTGTCCTTGCTGGTGTCCTATGTTGGAGTTCTGGGGACACGGGTTCTTCGTGTATTTCTTCTTCTGCGGTTCCGTCGATTCGTCCTTGTTCTTCAACGTCCCTTGCTTCTGTTAGCAGAATGTTGCAGTTGAGATCGTCTCCAGCTGGTCTGGCTGCTTCAAAATACTCTTGCGTTCGATTCCACCTGAGTTCTACCCAACAACACCTTCCGTGGTGAAAGATGATGGGGTGAAATCGTTGGGCTGTAGCTGCTTCGGCGTAGTAACCGGTTGTTACGTGCAAGTGGCACGTGAGCCTGACTTAGGCAACGTCGAGTGAACGCGGTGACTCAGCAATGGTCCTACTCAAGTACAAAGACTGAGTGACATCTCAACGCGCGAAGGCAGAGATACTTCTTGTTCTGTCTTGACACGCGGCCCCGAAGGACGAGAGGTGAGAGGAGGGAACCGGCTTTGGATAACAAGTTGAGAACTGTACAAGAAATCCAAGCTATCGACTACAACAGTCGATAGCTTCCTTATAAACTATTCGCGCGATCCGCCTTCGTCAGCGAGACCGCCACTACTACTAATCTGCTGGTAATCGTCCACTAAGCCACTACTGCTAGGTAATCGTCCACTAAGACAAACGCCACAACTACTACTACTCTTGGTAATCGTACAGCAAACCTCAGTCATCGTATCGTACTAGTATCAGTAATCATCATAGTAAACCATGTAAGCCGAGCCACGACGTCATGCGATCACATGCCTATACGTCCCATGACTTATGGGTTAGGTCAGATACATACCATGACCCGGGACGTAACATCACCCCCTTCACAAGGGTGAGCGCCCTCGCTCCACTACCCACTGCGGTACCGTAGTTAGTCCGACATCGGTCTCGTGTTCATCTCGCACCCTGAGGATGGCGTGGGCTCTTCCCAGTCGTTTGGCCGAGTGGCGCGCACGGTCGACATGGACGAAAATATCGTCCTTGAGCCGCTTGATCGCTGCCTCGAGCTCCTTGATGACTTCCTGAGACGCGCGGTAACGCCTTACCTCGGCTGCCAGGGAAATATCCCCTAGCCGAGCGAGGGCCTCGTCAACCTGGCGCCGTCCCCGGAAGTCAGCTCCTAAGTACTGCAAATCCTCGCGAGAGTACTCAGCGGCGGGCCCCATATCACGACATGGCTCTGCGTGAATCTCCCCTCGATAGGTGGGCGAATGGCGCCCCATGGTGCCGAAGACCTCGGGGTTGTCGCACATCCGTACTCGTACGTACCGAGCGGGGATGCGACGTCCCTCGTGCTCGATCACCATCGGTACCCAATTCATCCCATTGTTGAGGACGAATCCGCCGGGAGTAGGCGATAGGGCACGGTGAGAGCGTCTCGGCGCATTCGCTCGGCGCGTATTGGTGGGTGAGGCGTCGCGTGCCTCGGCATAGGTTGGGAGTCCTCGCATGGCGTATCCCTCCGCCGCCGTCGGACCGTAGATGACAGCAACCGGAGGTGCTCCTCCTTCGTCATCCACGGTTTCATTGGTAACGTCAGTGATGTCGACGTCTTCTTCTTCTTCGGTGTTGGTGACTCGAGGGGGGATGCGCATGGGTGCGCAATGGCAATAGTCTTGGGGGTTATCGCACCTGGTGCAGATAACGTTTGCGTCGTGGTATGATCCGTTGGAGGAGTCGTCGCTGTATTGATCGACGGCGGTAGTGGAGGTGAAGGCGGTGGAGGGCTGAACGATACTTGCCGCGTCAACCTCTGTATCCTCATCTGTCTCTCCTGCGGCGTCATCCTCGTTACTTGGTCCAGCCGCCAAGAGGTCATGACCTCCTTCAGCAGGCCGTAGTCCCTCCTCATCTTCCTCCACTCTTCCGCTTGCGGGTGTGGGAAATCGCCTGCGAGCCTCGGCCAGGTCTCGCTCGTCTTGCTCTCGTTCTGCTGCTGCCCTGACTGCTCGACTGCTGAGCAGAGGGGGTCGTCCACATTGTTGTTGTCGTCGTAGGTGGTGAGGGTGTTGATGTAGGGGATCTCGTCAATGGCGACAATGGTGAGTGGAACATAGGACATGTTATAAGAGGTGTTGGAAGGTTCGTCCTTTGTCGAGACTGCTTTTATGTGAGTCTCGGCGGTTGGATTGGCTTGTTTGTACTTCCTTATCTCCTCGTCCGCATGTACATCATCCCATGGGACCCATTGATTATCGGAGTCGGCGTACCCTTTCCACTTGATTAGGTATTGCAGCTTGTGCCCTCGCCCCCTTCTCCTGGAGTCTAGTACTCTTTCGACCTCGTATTCTTCCATGTTATCGATCAACTCTGGTGGTGGTCTTTGGTAATTGGTGCCATGAGTCACCGTCTCTTTGTAAGGTGTGAGAAGATCTGTGTGAAACACATCGTGGATGCTCCACTGCGTGGGAAGTTCTATTCGATAATTGACAGGCGACATCACCTGAGTGATGGCGAACGGGCCATGTCGTCTGGGCGCAAGCTTCGTGGTTGGCTGGTTGGTGCGTAGATGACGTCCCTCAAGCCAGACCTTATCTCCTACCTGGTACCTTGGTGTGTCACGATTTTTAATCCATGACTGTTGCGCCCTCTTCATTTGTCCCTGCGCTTGTTGTCTTATCTCTTTCAATTGTTTCAGTCTTGTTTCGACTCGTGGTATTGGTGACAGCTGATCTGTCCAGTCAGCGCGCGGGTGGTATCCCATTAGTAATTTGAATGGTGATTCGCGTGTGGACTCATTGGTCCAGTTGTTGTGTGCGAATTCTGCCAACGCTAGATACTCCGCCCAATTGTCCTGCCTCTCGTTGACCCAGAATCGGAGGTACTGTTCCAGCCACTGGTTATTCCGTTCTGATTGTCCGTCAGTGCGGGGATGATAGGCCGTCGATATGTTCTGTTGAATCCCCAGGATTCGGCACAGTTCTCTCGTGAATTTGGATGCGAACCGGGGATCGCGGTCGCTGATAATTTTTGATGGTAGTCCGAACCGTGCCACCACATATTTGGCGTATAGGACTGCTGTCTCTTCCCTGATATTTCCTCCACACATGGTATGAATATGGACGCCTTGGAACAATCATGATCAGTGATAGTTAGGATGGAGTCGTATCCCCTCGACTTGGGGAGCTTCGTGATGAAGTCTAGTGCCACGACTTCGAACGGCATCGCTTCTGGTTTTGGGAACAGTGGTTGTAACGGTGCTTTCGTTTTTTGTGTATTAACTTTGCATCGTTGACAATCGGCGCACCCTTTCACATAGTCTGCGACGTCGTTTTTCATTGTCGGCCACCAGTATTGTCGCTCCACCAGCTGCGTCGTTCGATTTATTCCTGGGTGTCCGTGAATTGGGGGGTCGTGATGGGTACGAATTACTTCTCTGATTTCGTCTGGCCCCCCCGTGACGACCAATCTCTGTCCCTGATACCACCACAATCCATCGGCTTTGATTAGTTTGTGTGGGTCCACCCATTTGCGTATCCTTTGCTCGTCCTGTGGTCTTGTGGTTTTGATGGTTCGTACGAATAGTTTGCTTGGTAACACCGTGACGTCTTCGTTGTCTTTTTCCCCTTGGTCATAGTCGGGGCGTCTTGACAGGGCATCCGCTCTTCCATTGGCGGTTCCCTTGACGTGGTGTATTTCGAAGTTGTACTCGGCCAGTTCCAAGACTTCCCTTGCTATTCTCCGACTGATTTTCTGGGGGTCTCGCCAGTATCGGAGGTTCAGATGGTCTGAGAATATGCGTACTTTGTGCGGCGATCCTGCAAGTAGATGCCTCCAGTTTCGCAGCGCCTTTACTATGGCTAGTAGCTCGAGGTTGTATATGTCATAGTTACGCTCTGCTGCGTTGAGCGTTGCTGAGTAGTATCCCACCGGGTGTCGTTTTCCATCTTGTTTCTTTTGTAGAAGTACCGCTCCTACCGCGAATCCAGATGCGTCGACCTCTAGGTCGAATTGTTGGTTTTGGTCCGCGTGTGCGAGGATGGGTTCTTCAGTAACTCTTCGTTTGAGCGTATCGAACGCTTTTTGTTGTCACTTTTCCCATTCCCATGGTTCGTCCTTGCGTGTTAGCTCGTTCAATGGTTTGGCAATAGCAGCAAATCCTTTGATGAATTGCCAGTAGAAATTGCAGAAACCAAGAAAAGATCGTACATCCTTTACCGATGATGGGGATTGCCAGTCGCGAACGCCCGAAATTTTGACGGGGTCCATACGTGTTACCCCCTCTTCAAGGATTACCCCCAGGTAATCAATGCTAGAAGCGCTGAAGGTACACTTTTCTGGTTTGAAGAAGAGGTCGTGCTTTTGAGCGACGGCAAGAACGTCACAGACTGCTTCTTGGTGTTTTGTTAGAGCGTGCGGCTGCCGTTTTGTAGCTATTGCGATATCGTCCATGTAGACTCGGATCGTCGTTCCTAATGCGTCGTGTTTTGCTATGATGGGGCGGTAGATCTCGTTCATGAAACTCTGAAATGTAGCAGGTGAGTTGCACAGTCCAAAGTACATAACGGTTGGTTCAAAAAGTCCGCGACGTGTTTTGAACACTGCTTTGTGTTCGTCACCCTCTTTGATTCGTATGTTGTTGTAGCCTTGTCGAACGTCTAATTTGCTGAAGATTTGCGCCCCACCGAGATCTTTGATTAGATCATTGATGAGGGGTAACGGATATTGATTCCGTATTGTCCATTCGTTAATCTTCCGGTAGTCCTGGACTGGTCGTAGCTTTCCGTCCTTCTTTTTGATAAAGAAGAATGACCATGCATACGGGGATTTTGAGGGACGAATGTATCCCTTTTCTACCTGTTCGTCAATGAACTCGTCTAGTGCCGCATCTTCGGCTCTTGTCATCGGGTAGACTTTGCAATCAATGGCTTCTGGCGCTCCCTTTTTGAATTCAATTGCGTGGTCGCAACTCCTCTTCGGTGGGAATCGTTTTGCTTCTTCTTCTCCAAATACCTTCGCATATGGTTGGTATTCTTTTGGTATGTCGACCTTTTTCGTGTATTGTTTGGCGTCGATCGCGAGTTCAACCGCCGATCTTCGTCCATACACTTGCTCGTTTAGTTGGGTCGTTATTTGTATCTTGTCTTCTTCGGTGAACATGCGCGATACCCGTACGTCATTGTCTTCTTCCTGGAGCAGCCTTGCTAGCACTGCTCTCCTGTCGTTCGGGTTGACCGATCTTAGTACTATGGGGAGTTGCTTCTCGTCAATGGTGGCATGACGCCAGCTGAACCTTGGTTCGTAATTTGCAAGCCATGGGTATCCCAATAGTAGGTCTTCTTTCCCTATGTCCGTGATGAGGAATCGCATTTCCTTTTTTGTTCCTCCTGTTTCCACATTGAGCGTGAGGTAGTGTGTGATCTGCCCCGCTTTATTAGTGGTATCGTCGATGTTGTAGATATTTTTTGGCTTATCTAATGCCCGTTGTCCCAATCCCATCCTTTTGACGAATTGCGGATGGATAAAGTTGTCGGTGGCTCCAGAGTCCACTAACGCTTTGATGTCGGCCTTATTGTAACTTGCACGAATTGATACTGGTACTCGCATAGAACGGTAGCGCATTATGTATACAGAGTTACAATTTATTGCCCTCACCCAGGCCGCCGGGTTCAGGCGCTTCCAAAATCCTGTCCCATCAATTGTTGTAGGACTAGGTCTTTGACCTCTTCGTCGTCTCCCGCTACTCCTCGTAGCCATTCCGCCGCTTTTTCTTCCTTGGTTTGTGAGACTTCTGTAGTTGCCTCCGTGGTTCGCGCTTGTGTGTCGCGACGTCTGCGGGGTTGTCTGCAGTCGCGACTGATGTGCCCCATCTTCTGGCAGTTGTAACACTGCGTTTGACTGTGGTCTCGTTTGAATTGTCTTTGGATGAATCCCCCTCGTGGTGGGAACAGTGGTCTGTTGTTCCTGGGGTGATTTGTTATGATTTCTTCGGCCCCTGCTAGCCGTCCTCGTACACGATCTGCTGATGTGTCCATTCTATCGTCATTGAGTGGGGCGAGCAACTTAGCTAGTGCTCCTCCTGTCGTACGTGTTGGCTTGAACGCGTCAAGGTTTCCCCTGACTGTCTGCATGTGAATCCATTTCTGCTGCCTTTTAAGGGCAGATTCCCTCCATTCTTCATAGTTGCGAGGGTCGTCGTGTTGATACATGGTTTCATATAACGCCCTCGGTAATCCCTTTGTGAAGTACTTGAGCGTTTGTTCGGCGTTGATGTTGTACCCTGCGTGTCGAACTAGTTGTTCGAACTGGGCGATATAGTCGTCGATCTTCCCATCCTTCATATGTATGCCGGCGTCGAGTTGGGCTTGAGCTCGTTCTTTGCTAAGAACGTCACCGAACTGCCTTTGGAATGCGTTGAGGAGGTTTTCCCACAACCTGTTGTCGAATTGGTTCGTTCCGGTGGCTACCTCGTTGACGAGCCATCGGCTTGCGGACATTACCCATTGGTTAACCGCGTTTCCCTGTATGTATGTGAGGAACAACATAGCTTTTTGGTACTTGTTCCTCATAGCCGAGTGGTTGGCGTTAACACCTGCGTAGACCTCCCATTGAAGGATAAACGCTTCTGCTTGTGACCTTGCTCCTGTGAATGTTGGCGGCGGGTTACCGATGAATTTGTCGTTCCCGTTTTGATTGGCTATTGCTGGTCCCCCTACTGGAGGTGGCCCCGCTGGTGGTGGTCCTCCTGGAGGTGGTCCTCCTCCTCCTCCTCCTCGTGGCCATCCACCATTGGGTGGTCCTCCTCCTCCTGATGGTGCTCTAGCAGGTGGGAATGGTCTGTTTTCGGGTGACGGTACTCGGTTTCGATTGAGTCGGAATTCGTGGAACATGTCGTGTTCAGGAATGCTTGGTGCATCGGGTACATCTGGTCCCATTGCTCGATTGACAGCTTGTACGTCTTCTGGCTGCAATTGTTGTACGTGTCCTGTTTGCTCGTTGATGACGAGTCGGGGTGGTGATACCACTGTTTGGGTAGTCATGTAGCTGAATGGTATTCCTCGAATTGGTTCGGGATATGCAACTCAGCTGTTCGTGCGATGAGTGAGTCTATTTCTGGTGACTGCACTGCGATTTCTTCGGGTTCGGCTTCACTTCGTGGGGTTGGCGATCGTTCGCTGGTACGACTTGACGGGGCTGGAGTAGTCGTTCGTATCCGCAAGTCTGTCCTTGGTGGTTCTGAATCGAGGTTTATTTCTTCTTGGCCGTCTATGGCTCCTTGTTGATCAATTGGTCGCGCGTCCACCAATGGTATGTTGATATTCAGATCGTCGGCGGCTGGTCGTGTCGCCTCGAAGTAGCTATTGGTGTTGCTCCACCTGAGTTCGACCCAGCAGCAGCGTTCTCTATTGAACACTACTGGGTGAAAGCGCTGTGATGTGGCTGCTTCTGCGTAATATCCGGTGTTGTTCTCTTCAGACCTTCTGGTGTCTGGTACGTGTCGCCACCTGACTCGTCCTACAATGTATCGAGCAGGTGCGTCTCGTTCTCTTGAGTCGATTCGATAGGGCACGAAGTCCCAGCCGTCTTTGGTGTTAAGAGTCGCCACGGCGTTCGGTTTGAGAAGAGCTTGGATTTAATGTTACGTGCAAGTGGCACGTGAGCCTGACTTAGGCAACGTCGAGTGAACGCGGTGACTCAGCAATGGTCCTACTCAAGTACAAAGACTGAGTGACGTCTCAACGCGCGAAGGCGGAGATACTTCTTGTTCTGTCTTGACATGCGGCCCCGAAGGACGAGAGGTGAGAGGAGGGAACCGGCTTTGGATAACAAGTTGAGAACTGTACAAGAAATCCAAGCTATCGACTACAACAGTCATAGCTTCCTTATAAACTATTGCGCGATCCGCCTTCGTCAGCGAGACCGCCACTACTACTAATCTGCTGGTAATCGTCCACTAAGCCACTACTGCTAGGTAATCGTCCACTAAGACAAACGCCACAACTACTACTACTCTTGGTAATCGTACAGCAAACCTCAGTCATCGTATCGTACTAGTATCAGTAATCATCATAGTAAACCATGTAAGCCGAGCCACGACGTCATGCGATCACATGCCTATACGTCCCATGACTTATGGGTTAGGTCAGATACATACCATGACCCGGGACGTAACACCGGTGTTGAAGTGTTCTAATGCTCCACTTCGTCTGTCGTCCGGGATTGTCCTCCAACGGACTCGATTGATGACATATCTTGCAGGGGCGTCTCTGTCCCTAGATTGGATGATGAAGGGTTGGAAGTCCCAACCGTCCTTGGTTGTGAGTGGCGCCACGGCGTGTGAAGGGAGCTTGACTCTAATGTTACGATCGTGGTCTGACTTAGACCCCTACACGCGATGGCAAGTAACGTGACTTAGCAGGATGCGTCAACACGCGAAGGTGTGACTGTTCTAAGGACACCTGAAAGTGCCTTCCTAAGGGGAGCGAACGGGCCTTCTGAGAAGAAGAAGCCGAGTAGATTCGAGAATAGTACAAGAGAGTCAAGCTGTCGACTACATCAGTCAACAGCCACCTTATATCCTAACTGGACTGTATGCCTTCGTCAGCAATACAGCCACTACTACTAACGCTTGGTAACGTCCACTAATACTAACGCCACAACTACTACTACTATCAGTCATCCTCAGTCATCGTACAGTAAGAGTATCAGTAATCAACATAGTTCGTAACATGAGTCAGCCATCAGCCATCGGTCATCGAAGTAGTAAGCGTCCCCCTGATCACGTCCCCTCGCTTATGAGTTAGGTCAGATACTTGCTATGACCCGGGACATAACACCCAGTATATGGACACCCAGGCATCAACAAGACGATCAAATTAGTAGAACGAAACTACTGGTGGCCGACACTATGACCAGATGTCACCGTGTATGTACAAGGATGCGCGGACTGCCAACGGCACAAAGTCAACAATCGACCCATCAGGGCTCCACTACAACCCATCTATCCGAAACCAGAAGCAATGCCGTTTGAAACGATCGCACTCGACTTCATCACAAAATTGCCGGTGTCAGAAGGATATGATTCTATCCTCACAATCACTGATCACGATTGTACTAAGGCATCCATCTTCATCCCATGCAAAGAAGAGATCAACGCAGAAGAAGTTGCAATGTTGTATCTCAAACACGTGTTCATCAGATACGGACTCCCCACAAAAATGATAAGCGATCGAGACCCTCGATTTGCATCCAAGTTCACCCGGGAACTTTGTAAACAATTGGGGATTACGCAAAATATATCCATGGCCTATCATCCTCGTACTGACGGACAGTCGGAACAAACAAATCAATGGCTAGAGCAATATCTCCGTTTCTGGGTAAATGAGCGGCAGGACAACTGGGCGCTGTATTTACCCCTAGCAGAGTTCACACACAATAATTGGCCAAACGAGGCAACAGGGCAGTCTCCATTCTTTCTCCTAACAGGACATCATCCGCGTGCTGATTGGAAAACGACTCCAACCCCTTTACCCCAAGTGGCGTTACGGCTTGATCAGTTCAAGCAAGCACGAGCACACGCCCAACAACAAATCATCAAGGCACAAAGGTCATGGGTTAAGCACAAAGAAACACCCAAATTTGGAATTGGAGACCTTGTATGGTTAGAAGGACGTCACCTGAGGACTCATCAACCTAGAGCCAAACTTGCGCCCAAACGACATGGACCCTTCAAAATCAACCAGGTGATGTCCCCAGTTAATTATAGACTGGAAATTCCCACACAATGGAGCATTCATAACGTGTTTCATATCGATCTTCTCACCCCCTATCGAGAAACTTCCTTTCACGGACCAAATTTCCCAAGACCACCCCATGAATTAATCGATGGAGAAGAAGAATACAAAATCGAGAAAATTCTAGATCAACGGCACTTCGGCAGGGGAAGGCGCAAACAATATCTAATCAAATGGAAAGGATACCCAGACTCGGAGAACCAGTGGGTCAACGCCACTGATGTACATGCTCCACAAGCGATAGCTGAGTTCCAACATCTTCAAACTCCGTCGTCAGCATATATAAATGTCCCCTCTCCTAGCGAAGAAGCTCATCAGTTCTTTCTTCGAACTACTATGAGCACTCCCTCCTCTTCCATCAATGAACACCTCATCCCCTCTCCTTCCTCTATCGCCTCAACTATCAATGAGGACGTACCCTCTGCCGCCGAGGTTGCCGCCGCCTTCAGATGTATTGGCCCCGGGGACTTCATCCCTGAAACCCCTGATGTATGCGGATACGACACTGGAGAATTGGAGGAAGACACAGAGAAGGTGGCGACGGGAACAACTCCGGATCGCCAGGAGTTCCTTGTTGCACAAACGCTTGTCAAGGTGCCAAGCATCTCGGACATCAGTGACGTGGTCCGAGTTTGTGGAACTTGTAAGCAATCCGCCCTGTCATGTCCAGGCCACCTTGACTCCCACATCCACTACGACTGTGGAAAACCCGTCCATGAATGCGTCTGTAACGACAAGTTCCACTTCATCCCTCCGCCGCCAACGCCTCGATATATCAATGTCGACTGTCCCCCAGAGTCATCCTCGACCCCGCCACCTCATGGGGTGTTCACACCCGTTCCATCCTCCGCCAGCAAGAAGACGACTCTGACAAAGAAAACGAAGATCCCTCGGCGGTTTTGAGACCCGAAGATGAAGGGGTATCACCTACTACGCCACACACTCGCCGGGGACATCGAGGAGGTATGGCAACAGCAAAAGGAAGCCCTCTCTTCCCAGATTACCACGGACATTGTCACGTGCGGATCACGTGTCATGGCCAGTGGTGTCACTAAGCCGATGAAAGTACGATTCGCATTGCCTGTGAAGGCTGAAGACCCCCCTGAAGTGCGGTTCACTGAAGAAGAAGATGAAGATACGCTGCAAATGGATGCAGATGAGACATATGAGGTCGCGCGAATGTTGAGTACTGAAGATCATTTCATTGTGGACAACAACACTGGCGACGTCGTTCGTTTAGGACTGTGTAAGTCTGAGTCACGTGATTAGTCATGTGATCAGCAACCCCCAGACCACGGGATCTGGTCTAAAGGATAAGTCACGGGGGAAGAAGAACAACGGTTACCTCAGGTCGAGATATAATTCCTGAGAGGGTATAGTTGGATGCGGGATTCCCAACATGGTTAGGCTCTGTCCTGTTTAGGTTCTTTCTGATTGGAACATTCTGATGTTGCCTGATGGCTGTACTTATCATGCGCTGATGTCGCGCCAGACGAAGATTGGACGATAGTGAGTCACATAGTGTTATCTCTGACTCATAGTGGGGCCTTCTGCCTCATGTACTGTATGGGCTTATCCCTGTTCATTGATTGGATGATAGCTTGGGTCGTTTATCCCTGATAGCTTATTGGACGATACGATATGGTACGATACCTGTTATTATTTGGGACTCAGTTTAGGAGTCAGCCCTGTAGTGTATATAAGGTGCTCTGTCTTGATAGACGAGACCTTATCTTCGTTGTCTTGAGTCTACCCCTCAGTCAATAGAAGTGTTGGCTATTAGTGCCTGTTCCTCTCATCTTGTTGATCCTTGTGTGGTCTGTCCTCTCATCTCTTGAAGATCCCTGTTGTATCCTTTCCAGCATAAGGCGAAGCCATTGTCCTTTGGTTCGTCTTTCGTGTTCGACCATTGTTATTCAACTGCCGTCGGTCTGTTATTTGATTCAAGGCCATCAAGAGTTCCAAGTCGGAACAACGTTTGGTAGAAACGTTACAGACATCCCACCAACGTCGAGCGACAGAAGGCTAAGGACAAGGCTGAGGCCCCGGATGGATTCGAACTAAACATCCCTCCGCAGTTCATTCCCTTCCGCATGATTATCAACAGGCAACACACTATTGCCAAATACATTCATCTGAAGCCGGGAAACAATGCGGTCGTCTTTGGATGTATGAAGAAGGGAGGGGAGATCCAACAAGGTGACGTGCATGCCGCCCCCGATTTCAACGCTGAAGCATGCGATTACATGCATGATCAGTTGCGCTATCTGCGTAACGATTTTGGAGGTCGTCAATGGGTCGATCTGGCCATTGCCAAAATCCCGGATCGAACGCTGGGTGCCGAGATCTCACGCTATCGCCACGTATCGCAGCGCTATGACGATCTCCACGCGGCGATTACAGCTCTTGAAAATGAGCAGTACGCAGTGGGGAATGAGAAGCGCAAGTGTGTCCGACGGCTTGAAGAGGCCAACGCACTTCAACGGGTTATGGACAAGGAGGTGGAGGTATGTTGTAACACTACGATTATCCCTTGGGTTTTCGAACGAGGTCGTTCAACCTGAAAAGGGGGTAATGTCACGTTGACATCGTTTTGTTGCTGACTTCAAAGGATGACGAGGATTCCGGAGTTTCGGACTGCTTACTATTTGGTTATGACTACGATAGTAAGCATATATTAGTCATGGACACTTACGCGTCGCCGGTGCTTGGGATTACCGGTGTTTCAGGTATTATTAGAATGGACACTTACTCATTACTAGTATAGTTGTACTAGGGTTTGGATTCTAGCTGCGCTTTAAAGCCAGCGAGTAACTGTATATAAGCTGTAGTATCAAGACCAAGGCTCTTCAGCTTGGTCTTCTCGAATCATCACCTTTTCTCGTGTATACTAGTACCTCGGGTACTAAGTGATCGCTCTTCGCTCTTCATCCTTGTGGACCTTGTCCCTTGTGATTACTTTCAAATACCCAATATCTTCGATTTGGTGTATCAACAAGCCGTTACGTGATTTCTTCTTGTCACGCCTTCACAAGTCGCCTAAGTCAGGCCAGCGTTAGGTGATAACGCTACAACACCGGTGGGAGGAGCATTTAGAAGTTTTTTTTGCTGTGATGTCAGTTGCTAGTACATGATTGGCGAGAAAATAGAGATGGGGGCCTTGAACCGCAACCACCATGTGGTGAGGTGTTCCCATGCTCTGCGTGGGCAAGGTTGGGCTGCGTAAGAGAAACCACAAAATTAACATGCACCCACGGACCACCATCCTAAAAGAAGGGATTAAACCCTCCAAATGACCACGCATAGTCTGAGAGGGGTGAAGGAGGTTCAAATCTTGGTTCAAGGTTATTGCCTAGTCATGCAATTCGGACAAGCATTCGGATCAGCAGGGTCTGAGTCTCTGAAATTTCACGTGACGTCATTGCTCGAATCTGGATTGCAAAGTCAGATCTTCTGAATTTCGGGAATGGCCGAGTAGACCGTGCAACTGGGAAGGAATCTGAGGGATGTGATCCGAAGCAGGACCGCGGTGTCAGGATAGCAATGCTACCAGTTTCAATTCAATGGGACAGATTCCCCCACCGCGCCGCGTTCGCCAATCTCGTGGTCACGAAAGGCTCCCATGGACTCCCGCTCCTGCGGCTCCTCTCACTCATTCAGTACGTTCAGTGCTGGCTTTGGCACTGTGGCTGAGGACGGGCACTGGCCCCCAATTGCCACTCCTCCCTTACCCGGAAAGGAAGGGAAGAGACGGCAAGAGTGATGGGAAAAACCCTAAGTCGGTCACTAGCTGGTTCGAGTTTTCCTCCTCAACAGGTTTCAAACTGCGGTACGCGCTCGGGGCTTCTTTCTGATCCCGCGGTTTCTGCGGGCGGCGCCCTTTCTTACTTTGCTGGGTTGGCTTCCCCCCATCACTATCAAAGCTGCCTCAACGATGCGGTAAGTCCTTATAACCTCCATGTCTGATCTCTGCCTCTTCAGTCCAGTTCCGTCCTCACCCCTCCCTTCACCTTTCCATCTTCTGCAGTCACACTTCACCCTCCAGCCCTTCACCGACCCTATCACCTCGTCAGCTGCCGACACTCCCATCTGACGCTCGTCTCTCAGACTCTCCATTACCGTCTCCTGTTCTACCCGATCTTAGATCTGGTGATCGAACCCACGCACCTCGTCCATTTCATCACGAACCCCTTCCCACGTACTCAAAGGTATCCTCTACTGCCTTCCCTATTTCATTTGCTAGCAGTCGATGACAAGTAACCACAGCCTCCCTTGTTGGCTAACGCATCAAAAAATCCGTGTGACGTTTCCACCACACGTAGTACTTCCATCCCTCCAGAACCATTTCCAAAACTCGACGAAATGTCCCGTATTGAATCCCCCTATGCCACGTTAGCAATCATCTAACCTTCGCTGTAACATTTCTCAAAACTACTTTACTTTTGCAGTGACGCCCGTCTTGCGAGGATTACCCAAGCACACCCGTCCCCTCCCCCGCCTATCGCGACGTTGCCGCAGTCTCCTTCAATTTCATCTTCTTCCCTAGACCGCTCCTCAGTGTCGTCGCCAGCCCCGACCAGACGCGGCTCCACTCAAAGCGTCCACCTCGCCAACTACAATGGCGATGTGTGCTATCCAGGCACAGAGCCTGATCGCCCGCGTGGTAGTTTTTACCAGCCATCTTCTGGGCTCGCGGAGTCTCCATATCGTGTTCACCAACGGACTGGACCACGCTATGTTTCCGCGCACGACGGAAATTCTCGGGTTTCACCGTATCCCTCATCAGGACACGTCGTTCCCTCCCAGATCTCTAGCGGGCCGCACGACCTTTCTTATCACTATCAAGGCCAACAACACTTCCAAGCCATATATACAGATGACGCGACGACGAAGCTAAACGACAGAATACGCAGACGGTGTTTCAACTGTTGCACTACAGACACGTCTACTTGGAGAAGATCTAGCCTTAACCCCGGGAAGGTGGTCAGTACACAGATCTGCATTCGGTCACGTCAATCTGATGTCCGAGTAGCTATGCAACAAGTGCGGATTATTCGAGCGCACACACAACCGTGCGCGGCCAGAGCAATTTCCTCACAAGCGTGGCCCACTCGCTACATCATCGCTCAAAGTACGCACGTCACCTCCCCAGCACGGCGCAGTGCCCCCAGTCAGTGCCCTACCGCCCCACCAATATAATCACCCTTCTATCGCCCCTCTTCTTTCGAGGACTGAAAATACACATGCATCCTCACGTGGTGACGTTCTTCCCCAAATACAGTCATGGCTCCCTCCTTCCACAACTCCGGATGGTGAGTTTTCTTCTCTACTGAGGTGCCTCCCCCTCGTCAGACCCACTGATCCTTCCGCAGCGCCCATCTCGTACCGTTCTCGCAGCCCGTGATTTCTGATTGCATCACTGGCCATTCAAATTGGCCTTCCCCATACCTTCTCGCTTCAGTCGGTCTCGTGAGATTGTGTACTACAGTTCTAAATGATTTCTCGCTCTCTATACACGCCCGCTCGCTACGTCTCTGGTGTCGTACGTTACCAAGCCTCCGATCGCACTGATTTCCCCCTCGCCCTATGGTTCCGGAGCCTCGTCTCCCTCCACGCTACACCTTCCGTACCATTTCGTAGACTTCCCTCATGCTGCTCAGCTCTCCTCAGCTCGCAACGGTGTTCAGATCCACCGACTCTGTGACATACATATCTTGTGACTTGCTTCTCTGCTTGCTCTCCGTCGAACTGCTGTATCGTTTGTGTATTCAATCTGTTTTCTGCAAGATGTGCTTCTGTTTCGTACGTAGTGGTGACCAAGGCGTTTTCATATCGCCATACGCTTTTCAAAGCGAAATTGCAAGGCAAAATCATATTGTTGTCACGGATCCGAGGCGTTTCCGATTCCGACCCTATTTTTGTGCTGCTTGCATGCTGATGAACATTTGATGGATTGTCTATCGTCGCACGGGAATGACAGGACATGGAGCATGGCGGTTGGCGGTTTGCCAACTGACACCGTCATGCATGAAACGATCCTCCTTGAGAGATCTCGAACCGGCTCAACGGAACGGCGGACGGACAAAGGTCGCCTGATAGTTATCGAGCGCTACGATACAAATCCAAATCCATATATGGTGCGGACCTATGTGGACAGCAGCAAGGCAGACATGTTAGACAACTTCAGCGCTTCCAAATCGCCATTTTGGTTCGTGAGCTCATTCTCCAAGGAAAGGTCATCGCGCGTGCTAACCTTTTTTCCTGGCATCGAGCGAAGAGTTTTTCGTCAGGGTCAGGGCACATTCTGTCGGTCCGGTGTGTTTATGATGATCGAGTATCAGCGCAACGGATAACTTACTTGAAAAGATCGCCCGTTGGGCCAGCGCTGCTGGCCCCAGCTTTGGTCAAATCTGATCCAATGGGGGGGCATGAGCAGATTGCCTTGAAAACATGAAACATTCATCTCGAGCGCAAACAGCCCGAGAGAACTGCAGTCGCATTGGCATCCTAAATCACCGCGATGTCGACCAATTTGTCCAAATGAAATTTGGTGTCAGTATCAAGGTTATTATAGATAGAAGGACGCGCAGCCCGAAGTCCCTTCTAATCATACACCACCACTACCGTTCGTGTCATTCATGATTCTCAATTCATTCCTTTCTTCACACACCCTGCTCACATGCCAGCAGTCGTCGGTGGATGATCCGCTTCGGGCCGAGTGACCGGCCGTTGGTGATGAGTGGCGACGGGCGGCGATGATCACACTCACGCTAACATGCTGACGACTTGGGCCTGAAGTGAGCCTCTGGGACTCCGAGAGTCCAAATCTGTTCGTAGTTGTTCCGCGGCTTCCCCAGGTTCCTGAACAGCCTCGAACCCACTGCGCATCAAACGGAAAACACACGTAGCAAGGCGCCAGTCACCTGGACGCTGACGCACACGCACATGTGCACAAGCCCAGTATGTCTGTGTCATTCCGTACCTTCGCGTGTACATGGGAAACAAGGAATGCACATCCACACATCCACTGACCATGCACCATCAAGCGCACCTCCGAGTCCATCACTACGACGACCGACTCGCGGCGGCGGCACCTCCTGCCCGAAATGGGCGCCTGCTTTCACAAGCGACGGCGACATAGCCCTCCGTACTTTCAGGCCCTCGAGCTACTCATCCTAGCCTCCTCTCCCCACTAACATGATGCGCAACCACCCCACCCCCAAACATTTCACCCCTCCCCGCTAATGGCCGCCGAGTCGGTGAGCCCTCTGCCAGGCGCGACCCAAGCCCAAACTTGAAGCATCCCACCCCACCGCCACCACCAGCGCGGCGGCCGTACCCAGTCGCCCCCTCAGTTGACTCCGCATCTGCCACTTGTCTATCTTTTCTCTTTTCTCTCTCTCGAAACGGTCCGGAGTAAGCACTGACGCAAACAACTCGAATGCGGGGCCGTGCGGGCATTGCGGGGAACCATCATACAATTACGATACTTCGTTGTTGGCGTGGAGCGAAGGCGGTGCTGCCATTTAGGCTCTCATCACCATCATCATCGGCCTCGTCATCATCGTCTTGTCGCAAGACAAAGAATGGAGCAAACGGAGAGGGAGGGGGTTGGCATCCAAATCAACTTTTGCTTCCTCTACTGGGTCAGAGTGGCGCTCAACCTGCGCGCACGTTTCACCTAGCTTCTATCTTTCCCTGCCTCCTCCGGAGACACGGTATTTCCTGGTCAGTATGAAACATTCCTGTCCATAGTATCCTCCTGCGAACACGCATGCTTATGTACTAGTTCTTCGGGCAGACTGCATGCTGACGCGATAATACGGCTGCTCAAATTGGTGGCGTCACCGCAAAAGACTGGACTGAGAATTGGGGTGAGGCTATACTATGCGGTGTTCCGCCTATGGAAAGTTGGGATCACAGAACCTGCACTCCATGCATACGACAGAACCCCGAAGCCGTCACCCGTAGTGGTACGACGTATGCTTCCAAATGGTCGTGATTCCCAGCTCCGGGATACAGCAGTAGACTACACACAATTACCAGTGACACAGTAGTGGGGCGATTCACACATAATCGTAATGACATGCAATGCTCGCTCAACCGCGCCGCACAAAGCACTATGAGTCCTAATTAACGGCGAAGCGGCCAGCGGCATAAGTTCATGATGCGATCAGGGAGAAGAACGCCTGCTTGATGGAGTGATGGTGCTGGGAATTAGCATTGCTCTACAAAGTAGGGATGAGGGCACTATCGGCTTTAGATAATCGGCGGCCCCATTTAAAGTGTCTTCTCAGCAAGGGGGGGGAGTGAGAAGGAGCGCCGCGTGGAGAGGTAATAGACCGCCCGGAGAACTTCCTTGGAAAGAAGCGAGCGCTACATTTTTATGTACATTCAGTGCGGAAGCAGATACGACGCCATAGTCCTTAGGCCCTAGGGCGTGTGCCCTGGGCAAATATTCGTGCCATAGTGCGAGCAATCTCGCGAGCAACCGGGCCTTTCACGTTTTTTCTTTCTGGCACCGAATCTATTCGCGCAGGCGAAAATTGTGGCACCAATAGAACCCTGTTAGCAGTATTAGTACATAGCCATTGGGGTTGCGCCGACTAGTAGTGGGGACTGTTGTTCGTTCGAAATGTGCTTCTCGAGTGTCTTTGGGTGCACAGGCAAGCACCGTTCCTGCATGCGTGTTTCCCAAAGGCATCTATATCACGGTGGCCCCTCTCAAGTTCTCAATTACCCCAATCGAGTAACATAGCCTGGCTTGGGAATGCCGTCACACTGGAGGTATGGAATCCTGTGCCTCGTGCGAAACGTGAGCTTACGAAGTTTATCATGTCAAAGAAACCAAGATGCATACCCCTTTTCCCTTGAGAACAAGGCTAAACCACTGGCCGGTCTTACATGCGGGGCCTACTGGTAAAACGTGAGCGTATACTATGCTTGGTATTCAGAACCTGTATTCAGACCTAACGACTGTTTACTGTGCCTTACACGGTGATCGGAGATCCGGGGATTAAGCGGTCAAAGCGATTGAGCGCCGCCGATGTATCTGCAGGGCGTGAATATGATTTACTCCTGTAAATTACATGATTAACTTACATGATCTCTTTAGTCCTCCGTTCAGGAATCATTGATAAGGTCGGCGGTTTCGTTGCGAACATGAAAATCCAAGGTAATGGAACAGCTGGCTGTGCCGCGATGTGTAGACGTTACTGTAGTGTATGCACATGCAAGTGCCATGGTAGCGCTGGATGTATCAAATGTCCCAAATCTGCCTGTGTCGTTTGTCAAAGGGAGGCATCTGGGTCCAGAAACTCGGAAGAGTCATCGGCATCAGTACTCGATCTCATACGTACCATCGCTTGTATCATCTCCGAGTACGAGGCAGGGAGGTTAGGTGTAGTAACAGAAGGCGTATTGTCCGCGTAGTAGCTCATTCCTGGACGTGCTGATTTCATGTACATTTATCATGGCGTTCCGAGGAGGAGAGAAAGAGAGGAGACATGCAGCGCCAGGCTCGCGGAGCCCCGAGTTAATATCGGGATCTGTTGGCCTAAGTGATAAGACAGCATCCATCGAAAATCACATGATGTTCTGAAGCACCGAATTCCCGCGTTCATTTTTGCTTCCAATTTTGCTTCCAATTCAGCTGGCGACATCGTCCTCAATTCGGGTAATATGGCCCTCATGCTGAGAGGCTCCAGCCTGAACCAGCTAGAGGAGCGATTTCTCCTTCCTGCATGTGGTCCGCGGTTTTGTACGTGCATTAGTGCACCTCGATATGACCTAGGATAACGGACTATTGCGCCCTTGATTGCGACAGCCGGACTTTTACTTTCACGAACCCAGGGAGAAGCCTCGGGAACTTGTTCTGGTGGCCCATCATGCATCATGCATCATGAGGGACGCGTCTTCGATACTTCTACAATCTTCATCATTAGAGCTATCACTGTACTGTCCTAAGCAGCACTTATGACCAGACTTATGGGGCCTCGAGACGACACGGACGGTGTCACGGAACTGGAGGCAGGGTCTGGAATTCCCATGCTGCTCGGAACTATCCGAGCGCCCCCATCGGCATGGTAGACGAGAGACATCTCATCTCCGACTCGGAGAACATCCAGGAGCCCAATGCGGAATCCACAGTCCGCAAGCATGGGCGTGGCAAGACCACGTGCTCACTTGTAGAATTGTTCAGTTGAGTACTTATTCAATCTTTTAGATGCTCATACTATGAGCCATTTGGCTAAGTTTGAAGGAACGACTCAAGTGCAGACTTTGATATGGAGCGTGTTGATTGGACAGCTATAGATCACCGAGGATGAGAACGCTTTCAACTTCCCATCAAGCCAGGTCATGATATCACTGACCACCACGCAGCGGGACCGTAGCCTCGTCCTTGGAATTAGTGTACTACTAGGGGCCATCCATAATGCAACTTCCCGTGGAGGATTGAATGCCCGAGGCATGGGAAACCCATGGGCGCGTGAGGTGGATATGATAGCTCAGAGGGGATAAATATCAAAGTGTATTGCTTTATGGTATCGCTTGTGTACAGCACAATTGAGAACGGCACTTACTATGCTTTATTAAAAAACATAGTATTTAAAATATGTTTACTCTCCTCTTTTCCTCGGCTTGAGGGTTTGCTGGTGGGGCTCTGCCAGGGAGTCTTGCCTTTCCTTTCCCTTCTGGTGTCCTACTCTCCTCTCACTTGTTTCCCGGACTTCAACATTGTCCCAGTCATAGTCCATCGCGGCGCAGCTAGCTGACACCGCGGAAACTCGTCTTCGAATTGATGCCGAAGCCGCTGGTCGGCTTTGCACTGGCAACGATACTCGGTTTGATAGGAAGGTGACTGATGTTCTGTGCTATATCCCTTTTTGGTTATGTCCTCGAAACAAAAGAAAAAGTGGGGTGGCTTTGTCTAGCGCTCCTTCACTAACCTTGGCGAATTCACTGGATTCATGGAACCTACTTCGTCACTCGCGAGTCAAGCTAGTCAAGTGTGAAGCAACGATGCCTCTTCCTGGGAGCTGTGTTCCTTTTGTTCTGTAATATTGTCTAGATCTTTCGGGCTCATATGGCTGACCTGTTGGCCCGTGTGTTGTAGTGTTGGATTGAACACGTTTCTAGTTGCTATCCCGGGCTTTCTGTTTCATATTACGCAGCCCAGCGAAGCTGATCTTCAGTAATACCTGATTGTCTGATTGGCATCATGGGATGGTCTTCTGTTTTGGAATCCGCTGAGAAGCTTGTTGTGATTCGGTTGCTTGTCACAGCTTGTCGCGTTTCCTTGGTTTGGTTCTTTTGCGCCACCATTTCAATGACGACCGCGAGGGAACATCCGATTCCCCAAAGTAGGGCAGTAACCCCATGCTAATCATTCGTACATACTACAGAGATCAAGCATACAACGAACCCGAAATCTAGGGTCTGAAGCATCAGGTAGTGATCATCACTGGCAGGATTCATACGTTCTGTATGCTCTTTTGGTTGATTGTACACCGGTCTAGTTGCCACATCACACACCCGACATCCGCGGGAATATTGCCACATCACCCGCCCAACTTCCGCGGGGACTCGGAGTGTGAGGACAGATAACAAGGTTTGTCACCAAGACATTGGGTTGTTCCACCAATTCCGTCCTATCCTCACGTCGTGCTCTAAGTTTCGACCGTCTGGTCCCTGTTCGAGCCAATTCTCGACAAGAGGTGACACCGTCCTCACAACTACTGCGATTATTTCATAGCTCGCTGTTCTGTATTACTTAGATGAAGCACAGATTCCGTCGCCAGCAAGGGTTGTTTTTCTAGTGATTCAGAAACACCTGTCTACACATGTAGCAGTAGTTTCTCGGCTTCCCAGTCACCGTTGAGGTGTGTAAGACTCGGATTTCTACGAAAGACATAACGAATAACGCGTCCGCTTGGCGAAAATGTCTCAGTTACACGAGGCTTCTTTCCACGAGCATCAGCAAATTTCCGGGTAGGTAAGGGATCTAGTAGAGGGTCTTAATACTCTTCGAGCCACAGATTGTTAAACACACCCCGTGATAGCTCCTATGTTGCAAGATTTCTGTGTCGGCTCGGTAGCCAGATTACCATAGATTGTGTGAGCAAGGGGTATCGCGAACGGGGGCCATACGATCGTGTTAGACTTCGATTGGACTGCCCTCAGGTGATGTTACAATTTTGGCACAATACCTTGACTGACCTAAGAGAGAGCCAGTAGAATATATCGAGACAGAGGCTATCTAAGAATATGTTCTTTCATTTCCTTAGTACGTGACCGAGTCATGGTAATCCCAGTGCGAAACAGGTGCAGAGTGATAACAGTTCGCAACTGAACGATCACACGTACTCAAGGCGGCAAAAGTGTGCATCAAATTGCCCTTAGAACCGGTAGGATATTACCCAGAGCCCGGTAGTATTTAACAAGTTGTTCACACTAACCGCTGTCCTCCCCCAGCAGGTTGGTTTAAGCCCCCCAGGAATCGACTGCAGAGAGGCGCAATCCATATCACGAGATAAACACTGCAGCGCACAAGACATCCCCAATCCTGCGGTCATTTACAGCCGGGCTTAAAAGCTCGAATCCTTGAGTGCGTTGAGACCGCCGAAGTGCACAGCTATGATAAGGCCCAGGAGATACGTATCTAGTTCCAACCGTTTACGCGAGCAGGAACCAAGTATGGGAAGCAGACCCAACATGCTCAGTTCATTCGACGTCGTTCAGCATTTGCTTGATCAATGGCAGATATCTAACTTTGACCTCCTCGGTCGTAAGCCAAGCATCTTCAAAATGTCCTAGTCGAGCCACTGTAAACGATGCGAAGAGCCAGCACTGATACTTACCCAAGCCACGCTTAGTCTCTCGATGGCTGGCGGGTACTTGACATATGCTGGTCGGGATAATCGTTGGTACTTCTGTTAGGCGTTTACCCGCGCTCCCTGAACCGGGCTCAAAGAACCAGTACAAGATACCAGTGAAGAGGATGAGCTCACCCGGAGGAAATACAATCAGTATTTGTGGTGTAGCCCGGCGTGTAGATGAAGCTGCCGACGGAATGGAGCTGGTGTCTCCGCCTTCGCCGAAGTACAAACTAACTTTGAAAGATGATATTGAAATGAAATTCTGCCACCATAGCAACTGGCTCAGAGTTTCAGGCTCTCTGCTTGAGAATGAGTGTGAACATATCGAAGATCCTCTGCAGGGCTCAATTGTTACCTAGCACGTATGACCCTCTTGAGATCTGAGACATAACTTTCAAGCAACACAATCTCCGAGAAATGGGCACTGAGCCTCGGCCTTCAATAGCGCGATTGAAACTCGCCATCATGCGAGGCGGCAACTGCAAGAGAAACACTGTACCATGCCGCGGCATAGAACAATTTTCTCCGACGTGCGGAATCTGCGGAAGGTCACTAATACCGTTGCGACTCTTGGAATTCAGGCAAAACATTTATGAAACGAAGGCAGAACTGACCCCCACACTCCACTATACAGGATACTGGAGAGTGAAACGGAGGGTGAAACATGGCGTAGCGAGGAAGCATAGTGACATGCTGGAGCCCAAGTCTGAGGTGGCGCTTGGCACGAATGATGACGGGAGTCGATTGCTACGCGACACTATGAATCAAACCCGGTAAACCTTACGTTTCCCCTCCTCGGTGGTCCCACAGTAATTTGTAGGTGGGAAGGTTAGTGAATGTGACTTTGCCATTGACTCACCTGAAACCCGCTATCAGGCTGGCTATACTGTAGTACTGTCAGTGCCCTTGACAAAAGAGCATCCAAACGAAGAGGACGGAAGACCCATCGCGGAGAGAGAGGATATTTGTTGGTAGCGGTTCCCTGAGAATTGTTGGCTTTACAGTAAGAAGCCCTAGTTAAAGAATCCTAGTCGAAGAAATATAGCCTGGAGCTTGACCGCGAGACCATGCGGCACTGATCTTGATCACGTGAACGCACCTCCCGTTCAAGTTCCGAACAAGTGTTCTCGAAGGTGTTCTCGAAGGTGTCCTCACTGTCCTGTCCATCCGAGTCAACACTGTCCACTGTCACTCCACAGGCAACGAAACTGCGTTATCTCAGTCCTTGAGTGTCTCGTCCTTGAGATCTTGAGATGAGACACTCAATCATGGGTGTACTTCCGGCGCCATTCAATAGATTTGTTCTGCAGCTTATGTTTAGCAATTCGGAATTTCGGTGTCATAGCACCTCCGAACTTCGGAGGAACGTCATAACTTAGCAGGGTGACAGCATACATCCTGGCGCGGGAACCGACATCTGCTTCCCACTTCCTTCGACTTGGGGAGTTTCAGGTCTTTTGTTGGCATCGAGACCCCGATTCATCTCTCACTTCTTGAAAACTCCACACTACCTCGCTCGGGGATTTGAACCACAGCCGCCACGGAATATAGCCTCTGTCAGACCTTCCTAGAATATGCGGCGCTATCGAGCCATGGAAGGCTAGCAACGTCTGTAACTTTTCCCAGTGCACGTTTTACTACGGTTTAGTAACGAAACAGCATTCACCCTGAGGATACGAAAGAATCACTTGAGCTCGAGTGCCACATTTACTGTTTACCCCGCGGGGCTGTCTAACTTTTTGCACCCCACTACAGTAAACATCTCCAAATGTTGCACTCAGTAGATCGCGATGATCTTGTCTAACCGATACTTAGTAGGCGTGTTATCCTTTCTGATACAATCACTATTGTATCACTATAACACTAAAGCTATAATACAACCAATTTCGCTTTTCGACGCGCACACTCACACCAACTCCTATAATTTACAACGCATCCTTGTCTTCCAGGATCTGTTGGGCTCTTTCTTTGGCCTTTTCGCCTACGTTCGGATCTGCACGTTGGTACGAGAGGAAAAGAGGACATGTCATTGGCGCTGTTCATGAAAAAATTATAAAAAAACTTACTCTTCAGGGCTGACTTGTAACCTCCAATAACACGGCTCTCCTCTTTGCCATCGGTGTCCCGACGAGAGGTTTCCGTAGAGTGGTCACCATGGACGGCGCCAGGTCCTTGCATCTCCTCGACAACCTGGCGGGAATGCTCCTTCGCCTCAGCTGAGACTTTCGGGTTGTGTATGGCAGCCTAACAAGGCGCATGTCACAACTGTGAGATTAGAGTTGATCGTGACGCACCTTATGGCCACCAGCGACGCGGTTCTGCGATTCTGACATGAGAGTAGTATACAATCGAGCGATGAGTAGTTGACTCGAGTGGAGGTCTCCAGGCCTTCATATCAGCTTCGGGCGCCACGATGATCTCAACATGACGCAGATCCGTTTCGCACGCACATGAAATCGAATACATAGGGGAAAATGCAGAACAGGAGGTGCCGTCCGAGCCGTTGCGTTCACGATGCATCACGATCGACACGTAGTGACGCCACTTGCCCCTCACGGTGACGAAGGCAAGTAATTTGGGCGAAGTTCAGCAGTTCAGGAGCGGGATATGCGCTGTTCCTGATTTGATTTTTGCCATATGGATACAATCCAGTCGTATTATACCATCGCCATCGCCACCGAGCCTACTGTCTGCGAAGAAGTGGCGGCATCGATAATGCTCGGCCTCACAACGCTCGATCTCCTGCTCGATGGCGAAACCGCCATAGGGATGAAGTGAAGCAAGGGTAGAACCCCAAATCCAGCCACGCACGATACCGTGATCTGAACGGAGAGTGTCTCCTCTATCCAAACGTAGATCAAAATTTGGGTAACGAAACATGCGACCCCAGCAGCCAGCGAAAATAGCCCTGTTAACCATCAGTCGCGAAAATCAATTGAGGCGCAGAAGGTGCGACATACAGTGCCACATCACCCAACGCCATGAGCGGCGCGCCCCATATACCTCCAGAAGGCTTGCTGAGCTGCTGTCAAATAACCCTTGCTTGATGGGGTCCGATTTTCTTGACGCTCGCACCGGAAGCTCGCAAAATTCGTCCGTGAGAACGAGGGAGCTGATCGTGGCACTACAGTTGAAGAAGAGTGCGCTGTATGAAAATGCAAGCAATGCTTGCCGCGCAGCACGTGTGTGTGGATGTGTGTAGTGCACGGGGTTCTTCATGAATGCCAGGAGTACAACCTCGACAACTGCAAGGAGTCCGGACTGTAACATTTTCAAATTTTCAGCACTACGTATACAGAAACTCAGATAAGATGACGTACGGCTGCCGCTGCAGTTTGGCAAACAGAAAGCCACCCATCATTGAGAGACTTAACGGTAGCTGGTAGCTCGTCTGCGAGACGGTCAACCAACATCATGCAGCTACGAAGGGAGGAACATGCATGCGATGTTTGTTCTAGGTGGTGGCCGGAGGGACATCTGGGTTGGGAAGGGTCAGGAGGTGCTAGTACAACTCGAGTTTACCTGCCTACGTTATCTTCAGGTCTTATAAACACCAAACCACCAGGTGACTGGTCATCTCATGACGTTCCGAGTGTGCGTGGGCTCTGATTACCGGATGTGCGTCCACCATCGCGCGGCCTCGTGCAGTATACGGTCAACGAAGCCGTAACTCGTAAGAAGCTTATCACTTCCCAGTCGTGGGTACAGGGCAAGAGACTTTACCTGAGGCATACAGCGACTAAGGACTACAGGGAAGTCGCAGGATTTCCCTAGCACCCAGATAACGGGCACGAACAACGGCACTAATAGGACGCTTCATTTGGTTGGCGTATCGGCGGCGCTGGATAATCGGTAGTGAGATCTGCCTCAATTTCCAAAGCGTAACATGCGAGCCGAACCCAAGCCTACAGCACGCCCGCCCGCGTCGCGGAATGGAATGCTTCAGTCTTGATCGGCAGGCGTTACGTTCTGCATCCCGTGTACGCTGTCACGTTCTGCACCGACGCGAAACGTAGGCTAAGGCGAAGCGTTGCATTTAGAGAATGAACGGAGAGTGTATGTTGTCGAAGCGCTATCTTAAGGTCTTTAGCTCTCGGAGCCAATACCGTGACTGTAAGGGAATCAACGTGGCAACGTTGTTTGCGCGTGTTCGAGTATGTCAGCTTGGTTTGGACATTGCCGAGATTAAAATCAGTAGACCTCCACTCTTGCCTCCACATGTTCAGAATGTCAAGATACTGCCCAGAACTGCGGAATTTGTTTCTTCTTTTCATCGGAGGCCATGACCACAGGTTAGCTACTACTACAGTAGTATGAAGGTATACTTTGTAATTGATCTTGATTGTTAATCTTGGCACGGGCTGTTGACCCGTGTACACGTACAAACGCCTGCGATAAACGGTCTCCCGGTCACCCGGTCACGGTGCTAATTCTCGCCTATTTGCAGCTGACTCGATGGCTAACGAGATGGATTATCAGCTCTGCCCTCTTTGAGTGTTGACTAGACGAGAAGCGTAAAACGCCCAAGTGAAAGATGCGTGAACCGGAAATGGGCGTTGACAATTTTGGGGTGCTCCAACCGCATTGGGCCCACGTGGGGTGAAATGCGAGACGAAAGTGTTGGGGTGATGAACTGGTGAGGACCGTAGTAACGGTGGGTCGATAGGAACCAGCTGATGATCGCTGCAACATTGACCCAGTGGATGATCCGGCGTTTCGACAGCTGTTTCGATTTCGTGTGGGAAGCAAGAAAGAAAAACGTATTCGAGTACTACAGTAGAAGGTAATAATAATACAACAACACAGTTTACTGTAAAAGGGCTACACTTGACGATTAAAGTTACGTGGGCGCCACACAGTGGCACCAAAGTGCACTAAGTTATCATAAGTACGATACGATAATTCACATGCCCAGTTTCGACTTGAAGGGGTCTAACACGTTCCTTCGGAACCATGACTTCGGCTGGGCTTTCGAATCAAGAGAAGATAAGTTGGGGAAAGACGAAGCAGGTGTTACCAGGGTCACTTGCGTGGAGGTAGCTGCGGTCGACGCGTGTGTCATGGAAGAAGGTGTCGAAGAACGAGGAGGCGTAGAGGTTTCCGAGTAACCAGTCTGGAACGGACCCTGCGGTTTCCGAGTGAGAAAGGCTCCTCCCCCGCGCGATGAATCTGTGGTACTCGGCGTGGGTGGCTCTGGCGCAGAGGAATGTGGAGAAGGAGGGTGCCTATGAGACTTCGAGATCGACATCCGTGACTCTCGGTGGGACAGGTGAGCGCGGCTACTCTTGCTCTCAAGAGCGGTAGGTGGTTTCGTCGCGCCATCTGCGATCGACATTCGTGACTCTCGGTGGGACAGTAGAACGCGGCTACTCTTGCTCTCAAGAGTGGTAGGCGGTTTCGTCGGATGCACGCCGTCCTTTTTATCTCCATTCGCAAGGATCCTGGAAGCTCTCCGACGAGCAAGAGCATTCTCATCCCATATTTCTATGCCACTGTCAACACGGTTCGAGTCGAGCCTGGCGGGAGTGACTGGTGACCTGTCCGACATGGGGGATCGCGATACAGTAGGTGATCCAACGGACTGCGTGGCAGAAGAAGGTGAGCGCCCATCGGTCGGGGGCAGCGGCTTATGTCGATTAATGAGATCCTTTGTCCTGATCCTCGAGGTGATGCGCTGCGTGCTACTCCGTAGTGCCGGCCCTGAAACAACGTCTAGACTACCAACCTGCTGCCTTGAGGGCACTGGAGGAGCGGTAGAGTAGAGTTTGGGTTCGCCTTGGGACCTCTCCACTCTAGATAACATGCCCGAAGTCTCCGTACGAGAACCGTAATATGATGACCTTGTGGCCTCGCTGCGACGAGTTGTCGCCACACGGTCGCTGTTCGGTAGGGTGCTCGTCACTGGCTCGGTTTGCTGCTGGTTGGGGTGCGTCACCGGCTGAGCCGACAGTCGGGCAGTCACCTGGTGGACTAAAGGTTCTGGTAGGTGTGTCAGCGGTCGCGGTTTTCGTATGGGATTCTTAGCCTTACTGGTCGGTGGTGTTGGGGGGACGCTGGACGCTGGTGTAGGGAGCGCAGCCGCATTCGTTGCCCTAGGTGCCGGTGTGGGTGTTGTCGCGGTTGTAGCTTCCGTGGAATCCCAACCCCCAGGTTTCGATACAGGATCTGCGCGCCTCTGCGGGGTGGAATCATGCAAGACTGTACTGGCCCTGTCCTGACGAGCGATAGGTGTGGAACTCCGACTCGGTGGCGGGCCACGCGCTGGCTCCTCAGGATGTATCGGCGACAAAATGGATGATCGCACAGCGTGCCGAGGAGTCACCTGTTCTTGAATAACTGTTGGTCGTCGCGATCGTCCCGTAGCACCATCGGTGTTGGACATACGAGGACCTCTCTCCAGCGCTGTTGCAGCAGGTACACCGGTCGTATCTACAACACGCGTTAGCGGTGCTGCCGAAGGCGCCGTCGGGACAGTAGGTGCTGCTGTAGGGGTCGTGTGTACTTTCGGCTTGTCCTGAGGTTCGGGAGGAGAGTAAACAGATGACATTCTAGTGGACATGCCCTGCAGAGGTAGAGAACTACCGTTCTGCGGTGCCAAGCGGGTCGTAGGCTGCTGGACCTGTAGTGACTTGGGTAGCTCCGGCACCGGCGGCGTGGGTTCCGTCACCATTAGCGCTGGTGCAATTACTGACCGACGCTGTCCCACAGGAGTCACCATTTTCCTCGGGTGGCTCTTTACCCGCCGTGAGACCTCCTTCATATCGGGACCCGGTGCACTACCCGAGGGAACACGAGACGAAGGCGGTGGAGGGGCGAGAGTAGACGTACGACCAGCTCGAACCTGGGAACGAGCGTGCTCCGGAAGAAGGCGAGTCACGTTGGGAGATGGAACGCTACTTGCAGGAACCGGCCCATGGCGAACAGGCAAAGTTGAGGAACCTGGAGTGGGTCGTACGGCCTGGAGTTGCCGAGGAACGGGGGCCACCTGAGAGCGACTGCCGCTTGTGTACCCGGCACCTGACACGTTGCCGATGGGTGCCAGAGACTTGGGAGCGGGACGCGCGTGTTGGACAGGAATGCGGACAGCTTCGGCAGCCAGAGAACGAGTGCGCTCTGGAGCAGGGACAGTCTTACTTGGGGTAAAGGCACTCCCTGCAGCCGCTGGCCTACTTCCCGCCATAGACGACGTAAGGGACTGAGGAGTAGAGACTTGTTGGACTAGACGGTGAACCATTTCGACCCGGGGACGAGGACTTTCCAGAACAGCAGAGAGCTTGTCGGGAGCAGGCGCTTTGCTTGCGGAAGCTGGGTTACTGTGCGAAGTGGACGCCTCAGGTATGTGCGCTGGTAGATTCAGAGAGTGGACGGGTTCAACCCGAGGGCGATCATGCTCCGGAACGCTAGGAACCGCCGCGCTCCTAGAGGGAGCTGGCTTTATCACGGGTGGAGCAGAAACCTGGGGCACAGGATGGGCCGGCGCGGGTTGGATAGGAGGCCGGGCAACCTCGACCTGTTCAGGTGTGGACCTCGAAGAAATAGAAGCTTTGCGTGGAGCAGGAACATCGCTCTTGGGGGTACTAGGAACCGCCGCGTCACTAGCGAGAGTAAGCTTTACGATGGGTGAAGCTGAGACCTCGGGCCCAGCCTGTGGCTGCACGGGTTGGACTGGAGGTTGGACGGCCTGGACCTGTTGGGATTCAGGCGGCTTCGAAACGACGGAAAGCTTGCGTGATCTGGCAACGGGAACACTGGGAGCTGTCGCGCTACTAGCGGGAGCTGGCTTAGTCACGGATGAAGTAGCAACCTGGGGCTCAGGATGTGCCTGCACGGGTTGGACTGGAGGTTGGACAACGTGGACCTGTTGCGGTTCAGGCTTCGAAACGACGGAAAGCTTGCGTGATCTGGCAACGGGAACACTGGGAGCTGTCGCGCTACTAGTGGGAGCTGGCTTAGTCACGGATGAAGTAGTAACCTGGGGCTCAGGATGTGCCTGCACGGGTTGGACTGGAGGTTGGACAACGTGGACCTGTTGGGGTTCAGGCTTCGAAGAGAGTGAAAGCTTGCGTGGAGCGGCTACAGGAGCACTAGGAACTGTGGCGATACTCGCGGGAGCTGGCGTAATCACGGGTGAAGTAGCGACCTGGGACTCAGGATGTGCCTGCACTGGTGGGACTGGAGGTCGGACAACGTGAACCTGTTGGGTTTCAGGCTTCGAAGAGAGGGAAAGCTTGCGTGGAGCAGGAACAGGAGCACTGGAAGCTGTTGCACCAGTAGCGAGAGCCGGTTTTACCACGGGTGAAGCAGAGACCTCGGGCCTTGCCTGTGCCTGCACGGGTTGGACTGGAGGTCGGACAGCCTCGACATGTTGGGGTTCGGGCTTCGAAGCGAGGGAAAGCTTGCGTGGAGCGGGAAGGGGAGGACTGGGAGCTGTCGCGATACTCGCAGGAGTTGGCTGGGTCGTAGGTGAAGCAGAGACCTGAGAGACAGGATGTGCCTGCACGAGTTGGACTGGGGGTCGGACGGCCTCGACATGTTGGGGTTCAGGCTTCGAGACGAGGGAAAGCTTGCGTGACGTGGTAACGGTAGCACTGGGAACGGTCGGACTGCTAGAAGGAGCTGGCTTGACCATGGGCGGAGCAGAGACCTGGGGTACAGGCTGCGCCTGCACGGGTTGGACTGGGGGTCGGACAACCTCGACATGTTGGGGCTCAGGCTTCGAAGCGAGGGAAAGCTTGCGTCGAGCGGGAACGAGAGCACTGGGGCCTGTCGCGCTACTCGCGGGAGCTGGCTTAATCGCGGGTGAAGCAGTAACCTGGGGTTCAACATGGGCCAGCGTGAGTTGGACTGGAAGATGGACGACCTCGACCGGTTCGGGTGCAGGCTTCGAAGCGAGGGTGGGCTTGTGTGAAGCAACAACATCGTTCTTCGGAGCGCTACAAGCGGGCGCTGGCTCGATCACGCGTGAAGCAGAGACCTGGGGCTCGGGATGTGCCCGTAAGGGTTGGACCGGAGGCCGGACATCCTCGACCTGTCGAGGTGCAGGATTCGGAGTGGGGGTACGCTCGTGTGAAGCGGCGACATCGCTCTTGGGGGCCGGCTTGCTTTCAATAGCTGGAGTGACAGGGCTGGGAGGAGAGAGCACGGGTTGAGCCGGATGATGAACTGCTTCCGCCGGGTGACGAGCCTGCTCTAGTGGCGCGACGATGTTGAGAGTTGGTGCGCTGCTTGCATGCGTA
Organism: Lactarius quietus; assembly: GCA_015025155.1. Lineage (NCBI taxonomy): Eukaryota > Fungi > Basidiomycota > Agaricomycetes > Russulales > Russulaceae > Lactarius > Lactarius quietus. The sequence goes on from WITN01000136.1 coordinate 46,052, forward strand.
GGAGGCGTGGGAAGACTAATTAGAGTTGGAGGATGAGGCAACGGTAGTTGGGGATGAGGATGGACACTCTGCAACAGTGGGGTGGTGCTCTCAAGCGTCGGGTCGTCGTCGCTCGCGACAGCTTCGTCGTTGCTGATAGGTAGCATTGGGGGTTCGGGGAGAGGCGTAGGTTCAGGTGGAACATAATCGGTAAGAAGCTGAGTCTTCTTGGGAGTAATAATCCTATCAAGAGCAAACACGTTGCTTGCGGCGTCCAGCTCACTTCCAAAATGTGGGTCCAGAAGCTCAGGAAGGGCGTGCGGGGTTGAAACCGGTGATGGAACGGCCGTCTCGACCTGGACGTCGCTATCCAAGGGAGAAGGGACGGTAAACGAAGAGACATCGTCCTCCGCAGGCGGGAAACGCTCTACGATAATCTGCGCTTCGTCTGCAGAAGAGCTGATGGCATCATCGGAAGGGCAGGTGTCGTCCAGGTAGTACAATGGTTGGCCAGAAGCGTCAAGAGTCGGATCGAATGAATCGTATCCAGAATCGAGACTCGGAGTGTCTTCTGGAAGTGCGGCAATATCCTCGTGCGATGGCACGGATGTGATAGAGTTGCCATGCCCGAAGATGGGAGCAGGTTCGGGTATCGGAATCGGAGAGCAGCGTTCCTACGGAAGCTCCCGGTTAACAATTGGTACAGAAACGATAGAAAGGAAATCAAGCTTACCCAGCCACCTGTGACCTCGATGTCGAACGCTTCATCGAGAGAAGTCTCGGATCGTATGAGCCAGTCCGTATCTGGCGCGCCGAGCGCCTGATCCAACACCGTGGTCCACTCTGTTAAATCGTCGTCGGGCCGGTCTCCACCCCTTTGCCAGATGCACACATCGCCATGGATCTTGGGACTGATTCGATTTGAGGCTTCCAATGTTCCCTGAAGGTCTGACAACCAGATAAGCGTCAGCGTGATTGGGGGAGGTAAATGATGGTGCCTTTTAAAATGATCGTATTATGAGGCTTCCAAATATTTCCATACGTCTTAGAAAACTTCTCGTAGTCGAAGTAGATCTGACCAGTCCTATCCGAAAGTATCAACACGACCAAGTCCTTCTCGGGTTTCAGGTCTTTGAGGGGTTGGAGTACGAAATCCTCGTCATAGGCGAGTGGTCGATCAGAGAGATCCTTGCTCAAATAGAAGTGGGGATTCTGTTTGAGGGTGACCCGTTGGTCCTCTGGTAGCCGACTGAACGTCCATAGTAACTCGGATACATTCACCTCAGGACCAAGCTCGCCTATATTCCGGCAGTTTGAACCATCACTCGCGAAACAGGAGAGAGGACACTCACAGGTAACGATAGGAGCCAAATGACGATCGGTGGGAGAGTGAAGGACCTGGAAACGGACTTTGGTTAGAGAGCGAGGGGTATCCGTTCTCTTGAGGTATTGTTCAACGACAATTACGATGTACGTGGTAACCACTTACATTTAGACCGAGTCTGGAGGATAATCGATTGTAGGTCTTCATTATCTGGGTGTCCTTCTGAGCGGCATCCTCGATAATATCATGTACGTCCCCGAGAACGGCTCTAAAGAAGGGTAAGTGCTGCTTGATAGAGCATGAGGAGGAAGAGACCAACTGTTCACTTGAATGATAGCGTAGTGCATATTGGTCCAACTCCTCCTCCGCCGTAGCGAAAGCCTCATCGGCAACGTCGCTACGTCCTTTCCCAGCCTCGACGGCGGACCTGAGGGCATACTCGACGATTTCAAAGAGACTACAAAAGACATATCAATAGGCAAGAAGGGCGAAGGAAGGAACGAGTTACTGACCTTCTCAGTGCTTCGGACTGATCCAGTTTTCCTGAAGAGATCTCCACGAATAATCTACAGAGTTGAATCATGGCAACGGAGCGTTTTTGATACGCCCTTCCGATGTTCTTGACATATTTGCGAAAAGTGGAGATATCACCGACAGCGAGACCGACGGGCATGGACGTGAAGAGGAAGAAAAGGAGCTTACAGAAGATGGGGAGGGGATAAGGGAAAATGCAACCAGACACATGGTGGTCCTACTCGCCCGGGTGTGTTCATGACGTTGTGCGTGTTGCAAAGCGTGACACGTATACATCTTCCAGTGAATTCAGAAGGGGTCGTGTCTGATCAAGTTTGGAATTGTCGAAACCCTTGAAACCTGCAATCGTGACATAAGTGAGTCGAAAGTGTATGAAAGTGTATTTTCCAAGTTGCTGGTTTGCGGCCCATGCTCGGAGTTTCAATTTGCATGCCTTGCTCCCACAGCGTTGCGAACTACGCCCGGAGCTCGTGATGATTATCACAACCTACAGCACTCGATCTGTCATATATTTAGCGGCACCCTAGTTCTCTGCGTCTTGATATCCAACGCCTCGTCCGATCATCATCGCCTCTGGCCGTCCTATTCTGCGGCACTTACGCTCACCTCTTTCTCCCACAGCGTTAGCGTTATCCATTTGGTCAGTCAGGCGCCGATCCGTATTCTATCCGAGGGCTGGTTCGATGTCCGCCTGCCTCATGCCGGCGTTCATTTACCATGCTGGAACCGCGCGATAGTATAAGGCTGCCAAACCCTGTGCAATTTACTCTCGTTCTATCCGCGTTGTCGTAGTCCCCTATCCATCCTGCCTTCTCTCCAGAGACATGTCTTACACGCTCTACAATAGTCTCACCCATATTCCAGAACCTCATTTCCCCGCGACAGAGTCTATCAAACAACTCATAGAGACCATTGGTCGTGATGTAGTCCGATTCCGTCGCAATACCCAAATATCATACAATTTTGTCGACAAGGCGCGATCCTCCTGTCAGGCGATCAATGAGCTCATCCGAGAGGTTGACGAAAACGACGATTGGGATAGCTACGATAAATTTACGGAGGCGGTTGATCTGCTCGAAGAGTATGTAGACCCTGCATCTCGTCCCATAATAGACACTGATGTTTTTCGTAGACTTTTGCTCGAATCGACGGCAATCACACAGGATGAGGTGAACCGTTTCTTCGGCGGGGATAGGGATGTCGAGACATGCATAGCGTCTGCCTCAAATTGGGAGACAAACAGGGAGAAGCTACGTTTCTTCCTAAATTCCGTTTGTGCCAAGTCGGACATTGGGGTGAGCTAGTTGACTTCAATATCTCGCTGCTGATTCACCCTCTACCAGCAACTTTTACAAAAAGAGACGGAGCCTGTAGAGCCCGATGAAGAAGAGACTGAGATCGTCGAAGCTGGGAGGCATGACGACGCATCCTTTCTCCTGGAACTATATCAGTCTATCAAGAGCCATCGCTTTCGAGAAAGTGCAGAAGGGTTTGTCCCCTCTCTTCCCCAAAGTTGATTCTTTGATGACGTTCGTCATGATAGATCGGTTCCTCAACTGATCGAGCTTGTAAATGACCGGCTTGCAGATCTCTACACTTTAGCTCAAAGCGAAGTACTCGATGACGTCCGTTCGCTTGCTTCTGAAAGTATGATTACATATGACGAGACTCTTCCAGAACCTTGCGATCTTCGCGATCAAAGCCGCCATGCTTGTCTCGGGGATCATGGACATATCTGTTAGCCAAGATGTCAACAAGGACCGTACTCATCACTTGCAACAGGAGACTGTCTGGGATGAAATCCATAGGTGCCGTCGATAACAACGTCGATTTTACTCTCATTGACCGGGCTTGTCTAGGCTTTTGAACTATTTCTACGACATCACTGAAGACACAGAGGGTTTAGTTTCTGTTGCAGACATCGAGGCTCGATTCGACGCTTTCCTGTTGATTCTCCAAGTCAGTGCTTGACCTCATTCGTAGCGATTTTCTTATCATTATCCCCAGACGATCCCAGAAGCACCGCTTCCGCCAACTTACACGCAGCTCATGAAACAAGCGGGCAAGATTCGTCGGCCATATCACGCCCAGGCGATCGCACTCATATCCTTATGTCGCTTCCTCGCGAGACACTACGAGAACCTGTCGGAAGAGGAGCACACTGCTACGACAGTTAAGCCCTTCGAGGAGTACGTCCATAATAAATTCAGAGACGCACAATATTCCTGACCCAGATTACAGTACGTGCAGGGTAACTCTCTCAGCCCTGCAAGTCGCAGTGGCCTCGGAACCCGCGCTCAGAGGATTCAATTTTGATGCACCGGAGAACGCACACGTGTTCAGCGCATTCGACACAGCCCGTACGAGGATCCGCGAATGTTTCGAACACTTCGGGGTGCGAATTCCGTTCCTCGGGTGTAGGCGTGACTAATTTTATGCACAGCTGACGGCGCACTGGGCTCAGTATGAGAGGATCTTTGAGCAGGCCGTGGAGAAGGACAAGTCTCGCACTGCTCAGCTGAACGATCTCCTCGCGGCGGTAAGTCATGCGCCGTTCAATCGCACCCTTACCGACTTTCTCGTTCGCAGCGTCCTTCCCGAGCTCCCGACGACACTTCGGATATCATCCGAGTGAATGTCCAAGTATGCGAAGGCAGCCCCACGGGCGACGTCATCAGGGAGTTCACCGGTACGTGAAAATTCTGTGGGGTTTTCTTGGTCATGTACCGACAACTATTGCAGTTGGCGTCGAGCCGGCAACGCGCCTCCGTGCTTTGAGATGGCATATCTCGAGGGCCGTCGACCCGCAAGACTCTGCACGCGTCCTGCGTGATTCCACCTTCTTCGTGAGGAGGAGAGGGACAGCTGGTGACAGCTTCGATCCTTGCCGTGTGCAGATGGCTATCGAGGAGATCACGCGCACACTCGTCTGCGATCTCGTTCTCGTCTTGGCTTAAGACGGTCGCTTGCCTTGTGCCAATCCTTCGTTTATTCTAGCGCCTTGTCCGCCCTACGACGGTTCGCATTCGGTGTAGATTGCGCCACTGACATACTCATCCTTGCACTGATCCCATCATCCTATGTAATCGTATGTTCAATACCCCTACTTTATCCATCATATTTTGCTTTTACTTGAAACCATACCCTTACCCAATGCATTCGATATTTTGATTACCGTGCTGTATATCAGATTCCGCCTGAGAGAGACGCTCGACCAGTTTAGGCACAGCATCATGCCGCGATGGTTGCCACGATTACTACGTGCGTGGTTTGGGTGGTTTTGCACATACAGTATCAACAGTTTCGGGTTTAATGCTGCCTCCATCGCTGCAATAAAACCACGATGTGCTTCCTGGACCTCTAATGTTGCGGTATGCCCTGGGAGATAAGTTAGCCTCTAGAGGACTTTGGTTGACTGGGCGGCTATCATTGGGATCATCGCACTTACCCGAAGGGCCCAGGCACCGACGATCATTCAGTCCTGGTATCACTCCCAATTCCGAGTGTTACTCTCGACCACAGCCACTGCACTGCTGAGGAAAAAACCACACTTTGATCGTTCCTTCCTGGTATTTGCATGATCCTCCCATGGTCGACTCAATTAGCTCACCGCATCATGTGGAAGCCCTCGCCACATCATTAACTTTGTTGGCGTATCCAGTGCGTATCCTCTCCACATGTAGGCTCTCCAGCTTCTCAAAGAAGCCCATACTCTGCATATTCCACAATCTAGTGATAGCTCAGCCTCAGCATGACATTTTTTCTGTCAGAGACAGGCAGTAACCAACGACCCATCACAGATGAGCGCGTCGCGTCGTTCTTTTGTTCATCATGCATGTGTCCGTCCAGTCCACAAAGCCGCCACCGCCCATCGATCACTCGACACAAAAAATCGACCAGATGTGATATAACTTGAACGCGCAATTCCGTCAGTCTTCCGTCCCCCATCCCCCCCCCCTCAGCCCGCCTTCTTAATACCCTTCACCCAAAAATCCACCATGGCACATCGCTGCAGGCTCCTCAGAAGAATTTGTTTCCTGAGACGAAGACGGGCATCTCAGAAGGGCCCCGCTGAGCCATCATCATCGTCATCATCATCATCAGCATCACCCGAAACTCGTCGGCGGAACCGGAGTCGACCCAAGTGAGTCTCCCACACGCGCCGAACGCCCTTCACCTCTACACCGCGCTTCATAGATCCCCTCCCCACAGCAAAGAAAGGGACCAAAGAAACGCGTCGCAGTCGTCGTGTGGAAACGCCTGACGCGCGTCCTGCGACGCGAATCGAAACGCGGTGTCCCGGCGGGCTTCGCGCTGATCATCCCGCATGCGCATGCGCATAGGATCTCGCGGTGCGATCCAGATCCGGATAGTCCGGAGACGACGGTGGCGGCTACGTATTCTGAGACTGGCTCCGACTGGAGCGTGGTGTAGCGACCGGCCGCGCTTCTCAAACAAAAAGCCAAAAAAAAAAAATTCGGTTAAAAATTGCGCAGGAGATGGGAGGATATGTGCTGTTTATTTTGTTGTCTGTACTTTGTTGTCTATTTTATGGAATTTCTTGTAGCCACTAATGTCCATGCCTTTTGGGTTTCGTTTCCTCTCTTGTGCAGGTGATTCATGCGGGTGCTGCTGAGACGTCGTTGTTCATACGGACCGCTAATTCGTCCAGGAGGCCCTTGAGCTCTTCCGCCTGGCGCACGAGCTGCTGTACGCCCGTCACTCTTGGCGCCGCCGCGTTCTCGCTTACCGCCTGCCTGACGACGTCATGCCAAGTCGTGCCTCTCCTTGCAAGCTCCTGCGTAATTTCGTCCTTTATACGACGACAAACGCCCACGCCATCATACCCAAACGCGGTGTAGATCTGCACGAACGACGCGCCGGCACTGGCAAACGCGAGGGCGTCTGCGCCAGACGAGATACCGCCACAGCCGATGATGGGTATCTCCGCTGGCAGGCGCTTACGGAGGCCGCGGACGGCTTCTAGTGCGAGAGGCTGAAGCGGCGCACCGGAGAGGCCACCTTGCTCGGTTCGGTGCGCTGAATTAGGCGTTAGTAGGGGAGATAATGTGGGAGGGAGGAGGGAGCGAACCGTTGCGGAGATGAGCGGGGCGCTGGACGGTCGTGTTGGTGACGATGACGCCGTCGATGCCCTTGACCGAACTAACTGCATCGGCGATATCCTCGAGCCCTTGCGAATCGAGGTCTGGCGAAATTTTGAGGACGAGTTTTGGACGCCGGGTGGCCTCGTCACGCGCCTGGACTACACCTCGAAGAAGTTGCAGTAGTAGTTCTCGCTTTTGCAGACCGCTAAATGTCGGGGTTCCGTCAGGGCGAGAAAACACGATTGTAGTATCGTACGCACCGCAGGCCAGGCGTGTTGGGGCTGGAGACGTTGATGACGAGCACGTCGGCGTGAGGTGCGAACGCACGGACGCCGGCGATGAAGTCATCCGGCGATTCTTGTGGGCTTTCTTTATTCTTGCCCAGGTTCACTGCCAACAAACGGTCGTCACGCAGGGAGGCCGAATTTTCCTCGGTAGGTGAAGGGAATGCGGGGAGTCGCGCGCGTAGGCGGGAAAGAACCGAGACGTGGCCTTGAGAAGGGAAGCCGTAGCGATTGATGAGTGCATCGTCTTCAGGGAGGTGGAAGACGCGCGGACGGGGGTTGCCAGGCTACGTGTCGGTGAGTATGAGACGTCATGCGAACAACGGCAGACGCACTTGTGGTTTTGGTGTAACGCTCCCAACCTCCACCCAGCTGAATCCAAGGTTGAAGAGTCCTGAGACGCATTGAGCTAGCACACGATGATTTAGGAACGCTTTCGTACCGTCAATAGCTCGACCGTCTTTGTCAAAGCCCGCTGCGAGACCGATGGGATTCGAGAGTCGCTGACCCCAGAGCTGCAGAGTGCGTTGGTAAGTCCGTTCCGGCGTGGGACGGACTGTTTACCTCTGTTTTTAGGCGTTCGTCGTCTGTGAACATGTCCCGTGGGCCTAAACCACTTTCTAATACGCCGACGGCCAACTTGTGACCGGTCTCTGGATCCAGCGCATGTCGGATGATCGGAGTAATGAGGTACCGATGTACCGCGGCGCGAGAGTCTAAGTAGTATATGGCGCCGATGCCAGCAGTGAGGGCAAAGAGGGCCACATAAGCAGATGTGCGAGTGCGTGAGGGGGTGGACGCAAAGTTGCGGGAAGAATGGGGGTGGATCACGCGTATTGTGCGGGGAATGAGACGGAGAGAGGCCATGGCGGGAGTGGCGGTGCGGATGACCGTGACCTCCACGCCCAGTTCAGCTCAGCTTTAAGGTCGCCAACAAACAACGTCGATGCCTGCTAACGACGCAGGTCCCACCAAGCATCTCGATCTTTGGTTCTGCGACGGTTCAGTCGTTCTCCAGGCAGAGAACACCTTATTTCGTGTTCACAAGTCCCAGCTCGCACGCCGTTCAGTCGTCTTCTCAGACATGTTTACGCTCCCTCAGCCTGTTCTATCGACTTCCCATGCCACCTTCGCCGACGAGTCTTACGAAGGCTGTCCAGTCGTGAGGCTACACGATTCCGCAGCGGACGTCGCTAACCTCCTTCTCGCGCTGTATGACGGACCGTGGGTGTTGTTTGGCGGAAGCTGTCCACGTCCGCTGACGCCTCTCATAGCACGTTTGGCGACAATGACCCTGATGATTTTGCTATTGTATCTGGCATTCTGCGACTATCTACCAAATATGCAATGGACTCGTTACGATCGAAAGCTATCGCTCACCTTAATATAGCCTGGCCTTCTACGCTCAAGGGTTGGGATCTCCGCGAAGACAAGGCTCATGCGTGCGACCTCGCGTCTTCAGCGGAACACGCAAGCCTCTACCCATCACCTATCGTGCGTCGTCGTCGTTTTCTCCATCCATGACTAACGCATTTATGCAGGACATCATCAACCTCGCGCGCGAAGCGAACGCGCCAAGTCTCCTACCCGCAGCATTCTACGACATCTCGCGCTACACGTTCTCACAAATCTTCGAGCCGATGGACGACGAGCCCTCTCGCTTTCGCGGCGCCGCGGCGGGCGGCACGTTATCTCGGACGACATGAGGAGGCTGGCGTTGGGGAAGGAGGCATGTGCGCACGCGGTCGGCGCAGTGATACACGCGATGGGGCGTGGGCCTCTCGCGCATTCACGCAAGGGCGCGTTCTCGCTTCATCCGCATCCGTCGGTCCATCACGCGATGACCGTGTGTTCTACGCCAGGTGCGTGCCGACGCGACTTTGCGGAGCTGGTCGCGCTCGCAACACAACATTATGTTTGCGATCGGGAACGCGGGTACGCAGACCCTCTGTACGTCGCGGAGGAGCTTGGAGCACTGAAGAGTGCCGATGTATCGGAATGCCGCTCGTGTGCGCGGGCGCTGGAGGTCTGGGCGGCAAAGGAGCGTGAGCGTATGTGGAAGATGATCCCTCTCTGGTTCCGTTTGGATTCTTGAAAGTGACTGTACTACGCAGCATCTCCACGCAATTATGTTGTTGTATGAATATGTCACATTGTACTCTTTCGCATAGTTTATCTACTAGTAGACGTAGACATCCTCTTATCGTACTTGTATGCTTTTTCGTAACTCTTCACAGAGCCTCCGGCCATCACGGGTACATCGGGGTGGAGGAGGTTGCCCCCGGTTACCAAGCCGACAAGCACAAACGAGGCCAAACTTCCATTATACGGTTGCTACCGCACATGACATTGTTCATTACGGCTAACGTCGACGCGGATTCGGAGTTCATTGTGTCTGTCTTGTCTGAACCTCCCCGGGACAATAACGCCTTCTTGGACCACGGACAATGTTCTTAGACACTTGCAATGCAGCCGGAAGTAACCACCCGCCTCACTTGTGTCTGATCGGTTCTCTTTTTTTTTTTTTCGAGCACGATCACCCTTGTCAAATGTCTCAAACTAAACTCGACACATCGGCAGCGTGCAAATATAAAAATGCCTTCCTCCGTGGATATCTCTTCACTATCCCCTCCTCCTCTCCCGGTACTTGACGTGCTCGGGTTCTTTTTCTGCCTTCTGTCCCAGACCTCGAGCTGCGCTCACACTCACCCCATTCTCTCTAAGATCATGGTTCAACTCTCCACTGTCCTTTTCGCTCTAGCAGCGGCCGGGTCTGTGACCGCCGCTCCGGCACGTCTTAGCAAGCGTATCGCTCAGGTCATCGCCGATTCCACCCCGATTGGGAGAAGGCTTGTGTGAGGAGCGATTCCTGATTCTAAATCTCGAGAAAAGTGCTCACGCTATCACAGGATACCGCTGGAGGCGGCTCGCAATGCAGTTCTATCGCTGTCGCCGCGTTTGACACGCTTCTCGCAGGCGCAGGTCCTTGTGACCAGCAGAACAGCGCCGACACCATGATGGACTTGTCCAAGCAACTAAAGTCGGCAGACATGTCAAGTTTGCCCAAATATTTTGCCAGCAGCCGCGCAACTCCGTACGTGCTTCACTCTTCCAGCGAAGGGTCCTCGTCTTTACCGTAATCCAGCCCAACTCCCTCAGCGTCGAGTACTGCCAGCAGGCCCCGCGTAACGCGGAGCTCAACGGGCTCTTCCAATGCCAGTTCCAAGGTGTAGACCCTAACAACTTCACCAACAGCCAAAAAGCGGGTGGGCCAGGCACGATCCCCTTTGGACAGACGGCCGTCTTGAACCCTGCGGGGAGTTGTCCTGCGCACACTTCGGGTCCTATAGCCGCCGGATCGCAACTCGTCGATCAAGTATCGTCGCCTGGCGTGCCTTCGAGCTTGGGCTCTGGTTCCGGTTCGAATAACAGCACGTCGCCGGCCACCCCTCATCACAACGTGGCTGCTTCACCAACAGACGCGACGCCCACGCCGTCCCCGACGCCATCCAAGAGCACGCCGTCTTCGTCGTCTGGCGCAAAGGGCTTCGCAGTACAGAATGGAAAGGACGCACAGGCGCTGAACGAGCAGTTCAAGACTCTGACGACCAATAGTCCCTGCACTGGTAAATAGCTCTCTCCCCTCCTCGCCCCGTTGCGCGCTCGCTGACTTTTCCATGCTTAGATGGCCAGACTGCTTGCGTCAATGGCGGCGTCGGTAAATGTGTCGGGGGGAAGTTCGTCACTACCCCTGCGCTGCGACTCTTACATGCGTCGCTCTTCCCCTCGTCAACTCGCCAGGAACGAGCATCACTTGCGACACGCAGTCGGATGCTGACACTCGTATCGCTACGGCTCTCGGGCAGAGCAGCGCTTAAGCGCACGACCGCTCCTTTGCATAATTTAAAAAACCATCTTGTAGCGTATAAATCTGTATTTGTTGTACATCCCTGGAATGCGATAAGTGTCCTGCTAGACCACGTGATTTATTTCTTGTCCTGACGTCAGCGCTGGTTACTGCTAGTAGTAGTAGACCATCAAGAGCAGTCTCTTGGCACCCTACGCCAACATGGCGATAACAATCAGCCGCTTATTCGATCCATTCGCTCAATATTCGTCCCTGCAACCGCAATCATCGCAATCTCCTCTCTCCTCACGTTCTTTTTCGTCCTTTATCAGCCCACCGTGGTCCAGGCGAGGTCCAACGACTAGGGTGGCAATCCTGGGATGTTGTCGCGCCATCTCCAGCCTCCTCAACCCCAGTCAGTAGCCCGGTCCCAGGAGACTCCCGTCCTGACGTCGATTGGTGGAACGTCACCGACAACGATGCAAGTCCCGTTGACAGCGCGAGCCTCCCTCTCGATGTATGGTCGCCTCTGCTTCCCCAAGATACTGGGTGTATGATTTATTACTTTTTTTCTTTGGCTTGGGATTTTAGGCTGAGCTTTGCTGTTGACAGTGTCGGAAATAGCCGTCGTACGGTGTATGTTTGACATGTCGATGATGGACATATGCGAGCCGTCGTCTTCTACTTCCGATAATGCGATCGAGGGCAAGTGGGTACGTGTACCGCGCGATCTGAATCTCCAAACTGGGATGTGGCAACTGGTGCGTGGCGCTCTTGTTTCCTCTCACAAGCATGGAATTGATGATAACAATAGCTCTTGTATTATCGCCGTACTCGCCGACGAGACGTCACGCTCATCTCGGACATACAATTGCTATCTGCTGATGATACACCATCGGGCAATGGCAATTGGACTAAAGCGGCGCTCTCTTTGCGCGATGGCGTCGTGCACGCTCCGCCCCTTTCCTGTGGTACAGGAAAGACAAGACGCTCGCGGACATGTCTGAAGACGAACGGCAATCCCTAATCACAGAACTAGACGTCATATACGGAGACGGCGATCCTTGGTACGGATTTGAGAAGCTTACCCCTCCAACGATGCAAAAGTCAGCGAAGATCGAGAGCGTGTCCATCACCATACGCCATGGCGTGAAACGTGCGTCGTACCAATCAGTCTTTTACGCTCTCGTTTGACGTCGTTTTCAGCACCTCCTCCCGCCCCACCGTTGCATTTCTCGCGCGACGGACGCTTCAAGATCATGCAGATTGCCGACCTTCATTTCTCCGTCGGCGCGGGCCTTGCCGCGACCCTACTGCTCCCTGCGACGGCGGCGCATACGCATACACAGAATCGCTCGTCGAGCGTACGCTCGATGCCGAGAAACCCGACCTGGTCATCTTCACCGGTGACCAGCTGAACGGACAGGGTACAGCCTGGGACGCCACGTCCATACTCGCCAGGTTCGCGAAGCCGGTGATCGAGCGCCGTATTCCATGGGCGGCGGTATTTGGGAATCACGACGACGAGGATTCGGGTACTCGTCGAGAGCAACTTCGGATGATGCAGGGGCTACCGTATAGCCTCGTAGAACCGGGGCCTGAAGATATACACGGTGTAGGGAATTACGTGCTTAAAGTGTGGAGCCCTGATGCGAGCAAGACGCACCTCCTCACGCTGTATTTCCTCGACTCTGGCGCATATGCAGCTGGGATTTTCAGTTGGTTCGGTTTTTTCCCTACGGAGTATGATTACCTCCACCAGGACCAGATCGACTGGTTCTTGCAAGAGTCGGGTGCGGCTGTCTTTTGTCTTTTGGTAGCGGTTTTTAACCGGGTTTTTAGAGTCGATCAACTCTATCGTGCGACCGTTCACGCCGGACGATAGGAAGGACTTTGGCGATATCTGGGAGCGTCAACAACACCCGCCAACGGTACAGAAATTCGCAAAACCAAACGCGCTTATGTTTTTCCATATCCCTCTGTGGGTCTTCGATATATCATCAGGGTTCCGTCCAGCTGACCCCATCATCACAGTCAAGAGTCTTACTTGACGGCAGACACCGACCCGCGCACGGGACAGCTCCTCGACTTTGGCACGTCTGACTTGGAGTCACCTGGTTCGGCGAAGAAGAACGATGGGTTCTTCGAGAAGGGTTTGTTGCGGGCTCTCGAAACTCAACATCGTGGTGCAGGTGGCATTCCTGAGGTGAAGGTCGTTGGTAATGGTCACTGTCACGGTAAGGCCGATCGTCCTACCGTCGTTGACATTCTGACGAGGCGTCGTATCAGTGACGGATAATTGCAGACGGGTTAATGGCGTATGGCTTTGCTTTGGTGGCGGCGGGTGAGTGTCTACATTGTCCAAACTGTCCATGAATGAATTCTGATTGAACGAATAGGTCGTTCGCTGGATACGGAAAGATTGGGTATGTGTTTTCGGCTTGAACGGTGAACCGATTTTCTGATCACCGGGGACACAGATTTGACCGAAGATTCCGGATATATGACATTTCAGACTTTGGGGAAACGATTCAGACGTACAAGCGGCTGGCGGATGATGACATTATAGATAGGATGGTACTTGCGGGGCATGGAGCGCCGGACCTCAACGTGTCGTGATACGAGTAGAATTGGGGCTTTTTCGGGAGCTCCTTGTTCGGTTCGGTGATGCAAAATTGTTTGTACACAGTTGCACTTACATCTTCATTTATGGGTTTCGGTTCCGGAGTTGCGTGCGGGAGACAAACTCATTGTTGTGTTCCAAGTTTGACTTCATTTCCCACCTCAGCCGGGCTCTCAAAGTTTCGATCAGCTCATCCACAAGACCCCAAAGTTTGATAGACAGAGACACGACGGCAAAGCAAACAAAAAACTATAGTCTATGGGGAAGAAATTCAAGTACCGTCTATAACTTGAACTCTTGGGTACCATTGATGCGCAACTGTCCTAACGTAAACAGCTCTTGGTACCCATATGCACCCTTATGGATTTTGCCTGCAAGCTCTGCGTCGTTATTCCGCTCCAAGGAGCTGCCCGGTCCATGCACCCACGAAGGAGCAACTAGACCATGGTACGTGTCGCGGGCGGTAAGCGCAGCAACGAGGTTACGAAGCGCGCCTCGAGGTCCGTATGGCTCGCCACTGGTACCATTGATCGACAGCGGGAGGACATAGTCAGCAGGCGTGTGCTTGGCCAGCAGCAGAATCGTATTGTCCGCCCAGGTCGTGATGCCGTTCGTCAAGCTCTCGTACGTCGCGGATCCTTTGCGGTAGTTGCCGATTTTGGCGCTCTGGTCGAATTGCCGGAAAAATGGTAGGGTTTTCTTCGTGACGCTCAGCTCGCCGATGAGGTTCCATGTGTGGACTGCATCGAATAGCTGCTCTGCGGAGTTGAACGTCGAGAAATACTGGGCCTGGTGAGAAGGTTAGTTGAGTGGGTAATACTGCAGGACGGGAAGGGTGACGTCTCATCTCACCCCTCCTCCGAGAAATTTGTCTTCGAGGAACCCGCCGATTAGTACGGGTTGATCCTTGGGCATGTTCGCGTTGATGGGGTAATGGGGCCTATAAGTGTCGATGAGAAATTTCAGGCTCGACAGCGCACGCTCGGAGCACGGTTGGAACGTCGCAGAATCACAACCCAATGTCGGATCAAAGTTCATAACAGAAACGGTCAGAGGTGCCGACCCGATGCCAGAACGTCCACCGGTGGCGACGTCTGTGACCGTGGTCTCGCTCATAAAACCTTTCTTTTCGTTCCAGAAGGTCTGCAAAGATGTCTCAGATTATTTTGAGATATGACTAAGGTGATCACGTTCCTGGAGATACTGGAGGACGATTGACGCTTGGGCTTCAAACGAAGAAGCACTCTCCGCGCGTCCAATTTTTCGACCAAGGCGGGCTCCTGATCGCAACGCACGGTATTGTAGAGAAGCTGTCCAGTAGGATCCTCCCCAAACGGGCGGATACCAAAGATCCCAACTATCAAGTCAATAAGGAGACATAGTAGGAACTGAAGATAGCAGACATACGAGCTCTGATTCCAGTGTAGAGAGATCCATTGCAGGTCGAGGTCAATGGCTGGCCACAGGTTGTCCGCGACCCAAGTGCCGTTTTTCTGTGCAGGTTCGGTAAGCCAATCGGCAAACCTTATAAGGACTCCAGCGCGAGCCGGCGGCCCATCTGCATCGTTATGTGAGATCAGACGCATGTCTGCGCCAATAGTAGCGCACCAGCGGCAGGTGCTCCAATAAAAGCACGGGTTTCAGGGTCTGTTATCTGTACGAGCGGAAGGTCAAAGGCGGGTTCTTCGAGTCCTCCAGTGAAGACATTGCCGGAGAGGCTCTCGATATGCTGAGTCCTGATGAGGGCACGAACGGCGTCGTCCAAGAGACCGCGGAGGACTCCATCGCCGTCGCTGGAGGTGATGAGCCTATTGAGCCAGGCTTGATGGAGAATAGAAGCATCGCGGACATAATACAACGAAAAGGCGGGAGTCGTGGGGTCCGGGATGACGCTGAGAGTAACGCCTGGCTGTCGCAAAAAAAAAACAGAATCAGCATCGTGTATATCAACGGACAGGGTACGCGGCTGTTTCACGTCTGCGCCAATCCCAGGCCCCGCGTTCTGGTGGAGAATGACATCGTTCGCGACGGGAATAAGTGCATCGAAATATTGGTCTACTGCGTCGTTGTTGGCTCTGCTTCTGGTAGGCCTGGCCTGGAGGCCTTCTGTTGTGATGGCGAGTGCTGAGAGGAACACCGGAAGGCGCATCGTTGTCAGAGCATCGGGAACGTTCGTATACCCTCGTTTTATGCTGGTTGACTTCACAGAGACAGATCGGTTAAGCGGGGGACATCATCGCTGCATAATGGTCAGATGGTCAGAGGCCCCACCATTGGGGGAAAGGGCGTGCAGCAAAGAGTTCATCAAATTGTGGCGAGCATCGCAATCGCAGGCATTAGTACAAAAGTAGGCAATCTCATACGAGGAGGCGAGCAATCACAAGATATTTTGAGCGTGCAAAGCAAGCAAGGATAGAAGACAAATAAATCCTCCCTGGGTAACATGTTAACGTGTTATATAACGCTTACAGTAAGTATTGTAAGTTTATTTTCTCAACAAATGAGTTGTCAAAAAACATTAAATATTTTCGGAGCCGGTTTTCAGAAAAATATTTTTGATAAGAGGTTATTCTCTACGTCGGCCCCAATTTCATCTCATTCGCTGGAGTCATGGAACGATAGACACGGTTATTACAATGGGAACCGATGAATGGACTCATCCAAGATACGTGCAAGTCAGAAAAACAGGGAAGCATGGATAAAAAAAGCACAAGTCATGCATGGGGGAGCCTACTGGTCATGGACCGGACCATCACTGATGCCGGAAGGACGCATATATCCTCACAAATCGAATCTCCTAATAAACAGTTCTTGGGACCCACATGTATCATTATGGATTTTCGCAACAAGCTCTGGGCCATTGTTCCGCTTCAAGTCGCCGCCATGTGCCCACGAAGGCGGAATTAGACCGTGGTACGCGTTGTGAGCAGTAAGCGCCGCAGAGAGGCTGCGAAGCGCGCCACGCGGCCCGTAAGGCTCACCGCTTGTGCCGTTAATCGACAACGGAAGGACGTAATCGTTAGGCGTGTGCTCGGAGACCAGGAGAATCGTATGTTTCGCCCAAGAAGTGATGCCGTCGGTCAAGATCTCGTATGTCATAGATCCCTTGTGGTACGTGCCAACTTCGAGTTCCTCGTCGAACTGTTGGAAAAATGGCAAGGTTTTCTCTGTGACGTTGAGTTCGCCAAGGAGATCCCACGTGAGAACGGCATCGAATAGCTGCTCCGCGGAGTTGAACGTCGCAAAATACTGGGCCTGGTGAGAAGATGAGTTGGAACTGCAAGACAAAAAGGGAGACGTCTCACCCCTCCTCCGAGAAATGCATCTTCGAGGAACCCGCCGATCAGTACGGGTTGATCCTTGGGGATGGCCTCGTTGATGGTATAATGGGTCCTGTAAACATCAATGAGATACTTCAGGCTTGACAGCGCGCGTTCGGAGCACGGTTGAAATGTTGCAGAATCACAACCCAGTGTCGGATCAAAGTTGATAACAGAAACGGTCAGAGGTGCCGACCCGATGCCAGAACGGCCACCGGTGGAGACGTCTGTCACAGTGGTCTCGCTCATAAAACCTTTCTCATTCCAGAAGGTCTGCAAAGATTCGTCGGGTCAGATAGTCGAAATAAGCCTGAGTTAATCACATTCCTGGAGATACTGGAGGACCATTGACGCTTGGGCTTCAAATGAAGAAGCACTCTCCGCGCGTTCAATCTTTCGACCAAGGTGGGCTCCTGACAGCAAGGCGCGGTACTGAAGCGACGCTGTCCAGTAGGATCCTCCCCAAACGGCCGGTGTCCAAAGATCCCAACTATGAGGTGACATCAAGTTAATAAGGAGACATGGAACAAAAGATAGCAGACATACGAGCTCTGATTCCAGTGCAAAGAGATCCATTGGAGGTCAACGTCGATGGCCGGCCACAGGTTGTCCGCGACCCACGTGCCGTTGTTTTGTGCAGATTCAGTGAGCCATTCAGCGTACTTTATAAGGACCGTAGCACGGGATGGAGGTCCATCTGTAAGGTTGAATGAGTCACATGCAATTCTACGCCAATTGTAACGCACCAGCGGCAGGGGCTCCAGAAAAAGCACGAGTTCCAGGGTCTGTTATCTGGACGAGCGGAAGGTTAAAGGCGGGTTCTTCGAGTCCTCCAGTGAAAACATTTCCGGAAGGGTTCACGATGTGCTGAGTTCTAATCAAGGCGCGAACTGCGTCGTCCAAGAGAGGGCGGAGGACCGCAGCGCTATCTCTGGACGTGGTGAGCCTATCTAGCCAGGCGTGGTGGAGAATGGCAGCATCTCGGACATAATACACTGAATAAGAGGGATGCGCGGGGTCTGGGATGATGGTGGTAATAACACCGGGCTGTGGAAGCAAAGCAAAACCGAATCAGCGTGTATCGCTGTGACGAACGAAGTGGGGACGCTTTTTCACATCTGCTTTGATGCTGGGTCCCGAGTTTTTGTGGAGAATAGTATCGTCGATGATCGGGATAAGTTCTTCATAATACTGGTCGATTGCGTGTCCCTGTCTGTGCTTACGGCCATTCTGGCCTGGCTGCACACTGGCCCCCTCACAGTGACGACGAGTGCTAGGAGAAACACCAGAGGACGCATGGTAGTCAGAGAAATGACGGTAATGGAGAGCATTCCAAATCCCTCACTTTATATTGTTTGACATCAGAGTAAAGGAGCAGATCGGTCCATTAGATTGCCTTTGTAGTGAGGTCCTGCAAGAGAGCATGATTTCCAGAGGCCCCAACCATCACTGTAGTACACGCAGCAGAGAGGCCGTTGACAGAGACATCGAATGTAACGGACATGAAAGTCGGGCAGTCACATGCACTACAAGGATCGAATGGAGCATGTGATCGCGGTGTGTCGCTGACGTAACGATTGGCGGGTCGCGCGAAAAAAGAAACTCCGACAAAATTTTGTGACTTGTCGCGATTGGCTTGATCTTGACCTCCTCTCTCTTCCTCTTACGATCGTAATGGATGTACGCTCTACTCATTCTTCCCTTCATGCATCGTGTATTCATATTTCTCTTCTCAGCCTAATTTTGTGCAAAATCTGCACAATCTCCTTCTTCAATCTACCTCTAATGACACCATCAAGCTCAAAGCTGTAAGATATTGTTCCCGCGACATCGTTGCACGGTAGCACTCAAATAACACGCTTCTTGTAGGCTACTACTCAGCTGAACAAAGAATTTTACAAAGATCCGTCATGCATTCCTGCCCTGGCCAGCATCATCGCCAACTCCCAAGAGATCCCCGTTCGTCACTGCCTTATCGTGTCTTTCTGGCACTCTCATTCTATTCCGTGTTGACAGGTCAGGCAACTCGCTGCCATTGAAATGCGAAAACGCGTCTCTGCAAATAGCGGCAATCTATGGCTCGAAGTACCACAGCCAAATCGCGAAGAGCTCAAATCAGAACTACCAAAGGTCGTTCTTCGCGAGTCCAAGTCCGTATTTTTTTATTAACCCCTATTTTTATCGTTGATCGGTTATTGCCTCGTCAGTTCCCTCGTTCGCCATTCCACAGCGCGCGTCATTGCCGCTATCGCGGCCATTGAGATCCCCGTCGGCGGGTGGACCCAACTCCTCCCGTTCCTTCACGAAACCGCAACGTCTCCTCAGTCTGCTCACCGCGAAGTCGGCGTTTACATACTCTATACTGTCTTGGAAACCATCGTCGAGGGTTTCCAAGAGCACCTCCAAGCGTTCTTCAAACTCTTCGAAGGTCTCCTTCAGGACCCCGAGAGCGCTGAAGTTCGCGTCACCACTGTTAGGTGAACTATCTATCGTATCATTGCCATTCCGCGTGTTGATTCGCTACTAGATCTCTGGGCACGATCGCTCAATACATTGACACGGACGATAAGGCCGACATCGTGAGCGTATACGAACGCGCCAACCCGTAATGTCTCTAATTAAGACATTAGAAATCTTTCCAAAACCTTCTCCCACTTATGATTCAAGTTCTCGCTCAGACGCTTGAAGCAGGAGACGAGGCCAACGCACGGCATCTTTTCGACGTGTTCGAAACTCTTCTCATTCTCGTGCGCCATCGCCTGTGTTATTATTCACCCGTCTAATCGTCTCCGCAGGAGATACCCCTCCTAAGTCAGCATATCCCTCAACTAGTTCAGTTCTTCATTCAAGCGGGCTCTAATCGCACCATCGATTCCGACCTGCGCATCCTTGCGCTTAATGCGCTTAATTGGACTGTCCAATAGTGCGTTCTTTACGTGTTCTTGTTTGAGCCTTGTTGACGTAATGCCCCTAGTAAAAAGTCGAAAATACAGAGCAATAATCTTGCCGCTGCCATCCTGGATGGACTTATGCCCATTACCACTGAGGAGGAACCTGAGGATATCGACGATGACGCTCCCGCCCGTGTAAGTCTATGCCATCCAAGTTATTGTTGGCCACTGACGAGCTCCATGCTCAGTCCGCACTGCGCATTATTGACACCCTTGCTACGTCCCTCCCACCAACACAAGTTTTCCCAGCTCTCCGGAACCAAATCCAACAGTATTTCTCTTCCCCCGATGGTTCACATCGTAGAGGTGCCATGCTATCCCTGGGAGTGTCGGTAGAGGGCTGCAGCGAGTTTATGACCCCACTCATGAGTCAAGTGTGGCCAGTTATAGAGGCCGGTCTTCAAGATAGCGATGCTGGAGTGAGAAGGGCGACCTGTGTCGCTGTGAGTTGCTTATGCGAATGGCTCGAGGACGAGTGCGTTTCGCGCCATACGGTGTTGGTCCCGGTGAGTGCCACATACATATAAACGTAACAGTAGCTTATATGCGTAGGCCATCATGGCGCTTGTCGGTGACTCCACCACGCAACGATCGGCATGCACTGCGCTCGACGCGTTGCTCGAAGTCTTGCACGATGTGATCGATCAATATCTCCCTCTAATCATGGAGCGTCTTTCCGGTCTACTAGAGACTGCGCCGTCGAACGTCAAGGCTGTCGTAACGGGCGCGATTGGGAGCGCCGCTCATGCTTCAAAAGCTAAATTCATTCCTTATTTCCAGGAGACCATGCACCGAATGCAGCACTTCCTTGTTCTCAGTGGCGAAGGCGAAGAGACCGAGCTGCGTGGAATCACGATGGACACAGTCGGCACGTTCGCCGAAGCTGTCGGAAAGGACCTTTTCCGGCCGTATTATGAGCCACTGATGAAGCAAGCCTTTCAAGGCATCGAGCTCGGCAGCCCACGCCTGCGGGAGTGTAGCTTCCTCTTCTTCGGAGTGATGGCTAGTGTTTTCGGGGAGGAGTTTGCGCTGTCGCTTCCGGCCGTAGTCCCATCACTTATCGCGAGCCTGAAACAGGCTGAGCACGGTCAGGAATCAGAGCCGTGTGAGTCCCATTTCCGTCGGTCAATTAACACTACTAATACCATATAAATGACCTAGTGACTGCGAGCGATGCCGCGGCATTTGCATCTGGTTCGTCGCCCGCAAACGCGATTTCTGTAGAAGATGGGCCCGAGGAGGTGGAAATCGACTTGGAGAAGGCTCTTGAAGTAAATAGCGCTGTCGCTGTGGAGAAAGAGATTGCCGCGGACACCCTTGGCACACTTTTCGCCGCCACCCGCGAGCACTTCCTTCCTTTCGTCGAACAGACAACGCTCGAACTTATTGCGCTTCTGCCACACTATTACGAAGGGATTCGCAAATCCGCAACAGACTCTTTACTCAAGATCGTCCGCACATTCTATGATCTGAGTGGGCAACCTGAATGGCAGCCAGGCGCCGGCGCGGTACGTAAATCTTGTCGAGGCGTCTGACCAAACACCCATGACGTTGATAGTTTCGGGATAAACCTCTCAATCAAAACGTCAAAGACCTGCTTGATCGCGTCATTCCGGAGCTTTTAGAAATGTATGAGGGTGAAGACAATAAGTGCGTCATCCAAACTTAATGAGAGATGTACACATTTGAATACTCCCTAGGGGCGTCGTTTCCTCCCTTTGCGTCGGCCTCGCCGAGACTATCAATAAGATTGGCCCGCACTCCTTGAGAAATGTCAGTCGCCCGTCGACATCTACCGGAGAAGTCTGGTTGACTATAAACTGTACAGATTACGGCAAGCTCTGTTCGATAGCGAAGGAGGTTCTCGAACAAAAAGCCATCTGCCAACAAGACCCCGATCAGGATGCCGATGAAGAGGCACCAGAGGATCAGGCCGAGTACGATTCGGTATTGATTTCGTCTGCCGGTGATCTCGTTGCCGCGATGGCCAGCGCGCTTGGCGCAGACTTCGCCACGGAGTTTGATACTTTCTACCCTCTCATAGCAAAATACTACGTACGTGTCACACCGCTGCCCAACCCGATAATCGCTGACGTTGAAAGCAGAAAAAGAGCCGCTCACTCAGCGACCGGTCCTCGGCGATTGGATGCTTGGCCGAAATCATCTCGGGCATGAAAGGGGCGATCACGCCATCTACTGAGCCATTACTTGACCTATTTTGGCGCGCGATCAGTGATCAAGATGCGGAAGTGCAGAGCAACGCCGCGTTCGCAACTGGCCTTCTCGTAGAGAACTCGGAACAAGACCTGTCGCCGCAATACATCGCGCTTCTGGGTGCATTACAGCCGCTGTTCGATTTGCCCACTGATGCGCCAGCACCGCGCCTAAACGCGCGGGACAATGCCTGTGGTACGGTGGCGCGACTGATCCTGCGTAACGCAGCCGCTGTCCCACTCGCGCAAGTGCTGCCCGTGCTCATCGGCGCTCTCCCGCTGCAAAACGACATGCTCGAGAACCGGCCAGTGTTCCGCGCGGTGCTATTTCTGTTCCAGACACAGCCAGACGTGCTCTCGCCGTACCTTGACGCGCTACTCCGGATTTTCGGTCACGTGCTAGATCCGAGCAAGCCAGATCAGGTAGGCGACGAAGTGCGTGCGGGCTTGATCGGGCTCATCGCCGCACTCAACGCTCAGTCGCCTGAGAAGGTGCAGCAAGCCGGGTTGACGCCATTCATACCTGGGATTTGAGGCCTTTGAGGTGGCGTGCTTTTACAATACATACATACAGATTTCCATTTTTTTCTCTTTTTTTTGTTTTGTCTCACGGTGTTGATATTCCTCCCTCCCCTCCTTAGTTCGGCCTTTTTTACGATACGTTTTTGCGCCCTTTCATCGAGAAACGGATTTTTCATGATGCTTTACTAGACGACTTGGCAGAGGAGATTGTACTCGAAGAATAAAGAAAAGACTACGCACGGATTGATACGAAAAATAGCGCCGATGTGGTAGAACTATTACTGTAGACCTGAAGGCTAGCTAATCAAAACTGGCCCTCCATTGAATGTTCGCTTCCAAACGTTTGTCCTCCGAACTTTGAGAGACCACGCGTCGGCGACGCTGATATGTTCTTTCTTTCACACCCTGGATTCTTGCTATGGAACGTCGCCTGGGTTCATCTGAGTCTGCTTTACATTGCCCTTCTCCCTGCGTACTACCCGATGCGATGGTGCGGCGACGCCGACATTCGGCAGTTTGCTTCGGGAGGACCCACCCACCCGTCGCGACCTCGCCTCAGGCAGGAAACCCCACATTTCCGATCGAGACTTGAAGCACGTCCAAGTCGTGCTTCCGCACGGGGTCTCCTGGACTCTTTCCGATTGGGGCCGAAAATCTCGCCCGATCTTTAATTCAGGTCAAACTGTCAGACCTGTAAGACAAGAAGCGATAGCCTATGATGGAAACCACAGGATCACAGAGCTCTTATCTGAGCTGCATGGTACGTCTTTTTTCGCGCATTCTTCACTGATCAGTCCAAAACTTGACGCTCGTACCTGCAGTGAAATTTTTTGGAAACACAAAGATTCGGTTTCGGTGTCTTTGCTCGAGGCACAGTATTCATGAATGTGGTTTCAGTAAACAGACTCTAGCTGAAGCGGGAGCTGAAAGCAGCAGCGCTTGATCTCCAATCAGTAGCTAATAGTAATCAAGTATGTAGTAGAGTGTAGCAAGAAAACAAACGATATATAAATCTAGGTCCTCTGTGAAGCCTATTCTATCGGCGGGCGTATGGGTCGAGAACGACCAATTCGTGTATGAGCTGCTCAAGGTACGTCTCGTTGGCGTGACCTATCACACCAATTTTTGGCGACCATTGCATGCCTTCCGCAGCCCAGCGCCACTTCTATGAAACCACCCAGCATCAGACCGAAATCAGAACAATAAAGGGACAGACGATATATTAGCGAACGAGCTCCTCATAACTGCATGCATGCTCCTGAACCGCAGGCTATGATACGAATCAAGCGCGTACGGTCCGCTTCCCGGAAGATGCCCGACCAAGTTTGAAACCTTGCTTGAAACTGGCCAATCATGTTCACAACTTTCGCATCTAACCGTTTGCCTCTCTTTGGCGTGATTTTGTCCTTCGAACATACGTCCGCGGCGCTGATATATTATTTGGAATCTCGGAACCTTGGGTTCTTCTTGTGGAGTGTAACCGAAACGGGGCCTGGGGAATCGCAGTGGGGATCACAAGAATCTGCTCTACATAGCCCTTCTCCCAAGGTTTACCTTCCTCACCACGCTGCCGTTTCGACCGTTCTCAGGATCATTCTCACGACCGCCAGCATTGCACCAATCGGCTTTGAAGAAAAACTCAACATCAGTAACAGAGGGGCATAAGGAGGCTTCCAAAAGATTTCAAAGTTTTTCCAAGGATTCTTCGCACTCACCATGTCAATCACGTGCGTCACGGCCCTTTGCATTGTTTTACCATCGCTCGAACCAACTATACTGCTGCGGTTGTAGAAATTCCATGCAGAGTCAAGCTTGGCGAGCCTAGTACTCCCGAAGGAAATGTCAGTATCTATGATCTATTCGCTGGCAATGGGTGACGCTTTCGTTTCCCCCACCCCGGTATGGTAACTGCCTTCGCCACGGCCAAAATACGGCCCTTGGGTATCAGAGAAGGTTCGATGGTCGGACGCATGACTGATGTATTGCGACAAATAGCTTCTGGAGTGTCTCATATGGTCAAACTTTATGTCTAGCCCAAGGTGCCTACTAATAGTACAAGAAGCGGCGCCACCATGGGCCCCCAGCATTCCTTGGCTTTACTATCCGTCGTGTACCTTACCTCTATCCATCCGACACTGTCACTCTATATCTCTGCGAAGGACAGAGAGAAAATGCCTTCCGCCTCATTTCAAGCGATTTTCGATGTAGCTCTCGCCGACTACAGCAAGGAAGTTGGGGTAGACCTTGCGCGCCACTCCCTTACCCATAGCCTTCGATCCTGCGGTTCAACTGATGACGTCCTTACGCTACTTGAAGCCAAGGCGAACGAATTCAAACAATTTCGCGACGGAAATCGCAAGTTGATCAACTGGCTTAGCCCGGTAATCCAGGCTGTCCATACGTTATCCGCTGTTCTTGGCGCGTCCATGACCTCAGTGAGCTGAAGTATCGTTTATCCCATGCATTTTTTTCACCTATTCTGTTACTAGGTTCCGTTCGAACCAGCAAAGGCGATTTTTACGGGCATTGATGTTCTCATCGTGGCACGTGTCCCATTACTTTTCCTACTGTATCGCCTGATCATATCGGGATGCTACAGGCGGCCATTGGTGTCAGCTCGAGCTACGATGCACTCGTAGACTTGTTTGAATGTCTCGGAAATTTCCTCAAACGCGTTCGGATCTACTGTGATCTTCCCTTGACTCCTTCGATGACAGAGATAAGTGTAAAGATAATGGTCGAGTTACTCTCAGTGCTCGCTCTTGCTACTAAGGAGGTCAAGCAAGGTAGATTCAGTAAGTGGAATCGTCTATATGATATGCAAAGGCTTAACTTAACGCAGAGAAATTTGCAAAGAAGCTGCTAGGGGACAGCGAGATCGAGAGCGTCCTACGCAGGCTGGACCGTCTCACCCAAGAGGAAGGCCGCATGACTATGGCTCAAACGCTCGAAGTCGTCTACGGACTTGTGAATAATGTCAGGGTGGTCATAAATGGTACGCAAAGTTTCTCAGCTGGCAATAGACACGCATTCGAGTATTTGTCTCGTTAGATGGGAAAGCATCGGTGGGCGGCATCTGGAAGGCTTTAGGTGAGCTTTGACCGCATTCCGGAATCGGGGCCGCAGAAGCTGATCACGACGGTAGATATGATGCAACAGATTGCGAGCGATATAAACAAGATGAAGCGTTCGTTATTAACCAACCCTACCATTGTGGTCCTGTAGTTCTAAATCTATTCGAAGGCGATCGCCTGCAAAGGGAATCCCGAAGCTGGCTCTCCCCTCCGGATCCGTCAACCAACTACAACAATGCGCGCGACATCTACCAAGACGGAACTGCAACTTGGTTTTGTGAGGGAAGCGTCTTCGAGGAGTGGAACGCGAAGGGTTCCCTATTATGGATCTGCGGAAAACGTGAGTTTCCAATATAGTCTTCGCGGCCGGCCGTCAATCTTGAATCATTCTCTCGGCCGTAGCGGGTTCCGGAAAAACAATTTTGATGTACGTGGCTTTTCATGGCTTTCGATCGTGGATATTTACGCACTCTCTTTAAGGTCCGCGGTCGTCCGAGAAGTTGACAGGATGCGCAAAGCGGGACTAGCTTTGATGGCTTACTTTTTCTTCGACTTCAGGGACACTGAGAAACAAAACCGCCGTGGCCTCCTTTCCTCCCTCATCTTCCAGCTTAGCGCCAGGTCTGACGCCTGTCATCATATTTTCACTCGTTTCTATTTGGACCACGACGAAGGAGCACAGCAACCTTCAGACGACGCGCTCTCCCAATGTTTGACGGACATGCTCAAAGTCCAAGGGCAGCTAGCGACGTACATCATAATAGATGCTCTCGACGAGTCTCCTGACACCTCCGGGTTGCCGACCGCCCGTGAAAATGTGCTCCAGCTCCTCGAAGATCTTGTCGTGTTACAACTTCCAAATGTACATTTCTGTCTCTCCAGTCGCCCGGAGATTGACATTCGGTCCATTCTCGAACCTGTGGCGTTATTCCGTGTTTCACTCCACGAAGAGAGGGGACAAATGGCAGACATCTCTAGATACATCAAATCAGTCGTACAGTCCGATCGAAATATGCGAAGATGGACGGCAGAGAATAAGCAGCTGGTTATCGATACGCTCTCAGAAAAAGCAGACGGCATGTAAATAATTTCCCTTATTGTTTCCTTGGTCATTGCTTAATGAATGAGGTAGGTTCAGATGGGTTTATTGCCTGTTGGATATCTTGCGCCGATGCTTCCCCGCAAATATCCAGAGTAATTTGGACCACTTGCCAGAGACGTTGGATGAAACATACGAACACACATTACGTAGGATCGACAAGGTGAAGCAACAGTTCGCACACCGACTCTTCCAATGTCTCGCAGTATCTGTTCGACCACTACGCGTTGAGGAACTGGCGGAGATTCTGGCAGTCCGGTTCAGTGCAGGAGCGCTCCCCCAGTTTAACACGAGCTGGCGACTAAGCGATGCAGAAGAAGCTGTTCTTTCCGCGTGCTCCAGTCTCATCACTGTCATCAATGTGAACGGGTCTCGAATCGTCCAGTTTTCCCACTTTTCCGTTAAGGAATTCTTGACATCAGATCGCCTTGCCACCGCGAGCGAGAACCTCTTTCACTATCATATTGTCCCTCATTTGGCACATGCCACCCTCGCGCAAGCCTCCCTTGGTGTCTTACTCCAACTTGACGGCCGCATCGATAAAGACAGCATTTCAAACTTCCCCCTTGCCGATTACGCCGCGCGATATTGGTTCGAACACGCGCAGTTCGAGAATGTGTCATTAACCATCCGAGATGCCGCGGAACTCTTGTTCGACAGAGAGAAACCACACTTCTCTGCATGGGTTTGGATATACGACATTGACGACCCCTGGCAAGAACCCATGCCCACGAAGCACCCCGAGCGACCGGAGGCAACCCCATTATACTATGCCATACTTTGTCGTTTACACTGGCTTATAGATCACCTCATTGCGACTTACCCAGTGGATATCGATACCAGGGGAGGGTACCACCGGGCTTCATGGATCGCCGCATTCAGCATCGGCAACATCGACGTTGCGCGGTTACTTCTTCGGTGTGGCGCCGACGTAAATGCCTTGGATAGTCGGGGTAGTAATCCACTCCATGCGGCATCAGAAGGCGGACGCGCTGACCTCGTACGGTTCATACTCGAGCACAACCCAGACATCGACCTTCGAGCACCGTCTCAAATGACTCCATTGGGATTGGTTTGCTCTCTCGGACTATCGGAGATATCTTGTCTGCTGATCCAGCACGGGGCGGATGTGAACTCTCGCAACTGGGGGGGCTGGACCCCGCTGAATATAGCATCGGAGAACGGACATTTGGATGTCGTTCGTCTCTTAATTGACAACGGCGCAGATGTGGACTCCACTAACGACACAGGCCGAACCTCATTGCATTTAGCTGCATGCAGTGGTCATCTCAACATCGTGAAGTTCCTTCTCGAGAGTGGCGCAGAGTTCAAGATACGTAATGAAGACGGGAAGACGGCCTTAGACCTCGCATCCGATAATGGGCAACTCGAGGTCGCAAACATCTTATCCGGACACATAGCAAGTGCAACGGCTCTGGATGGCACGGCCGAGCCATCTGCGTTATTTCTGAAACCACGGAAGACACCCACCAATACTGCTCAGCCGCTACGGAAATCTGGAGGGGAGGTGAAACCCTCCGAGTCGGACGACAAGCGGTCTCCCCTGTGCATCGCGGTAGAAAATGGACAGCTTGACATCGTACTGTCATTACTTGACCGAGGATCCGATGTAAATGAAACGGATAACCTTCGCAAGACCGCATTGCATCATGTGGCATACGCCAACGGGAAATTCGAGGTGGCAAAATCGCTGATCAAGCGTGGTGCGCAGGTAAATCGGCGCAACAAAAAAGGCGAAACCCCGTTGTTTATAGCCTCGATAAAAGGAAATCCAGAGGTTGCGCAACTATTACTCGACCATGGTGCTGATGTGGATGCGAAAACGAGGACCAGGTGGACCCGTTGCATGGCGCATCCGCGGCCGGACACACCCGCAATGTCCTCCTCTTATTAGAGCGCGGTGCAGATGTGGATATCCGGAGTGATTATGGAAGGACTGCAAGACAAGAAGCAATAGCCTATGGGAACCACAAGATCGCAGGGATCTTATCTGAGCATGGTATGTCTTTTTTCTTTTTCGATTTTCGCGCATCTGAGAGAACATAACCCTATGTAGTACGTTAAGCTTGTGGCATGCACGTATGAACACTTGAAGCTCGGGTATTGGGGACAAATTCACCGTGCAGGTAGTATAGACCCGACTTCGACTCCTACCCATCACTGAAATTGATACGACTTTAAGAGCTGCCAGAAGCTAGTTGCACCATCACTGTAGTATTCCTAATATTTGTTTGAATAGTCCGGATGTGATATCTCTATTTTCTCACCAATGTATCTTTCATTGAAATGGCGTACATGTGTCTTCCCAAATCCCAATAGCTCTACAGCTGGCCATCATTTTACACGATTCGTCGTCAGTCATACGGTCATACCCATATAAACGTTCAACATTTGCAAACCTTGTTCCTGAGGGACATCACGGCTAGCATGATCGTTGGCGAGTTGGACGACGTGAATCCTGGTCGAATTTCAAAACATTGTTCCTGCAGTGAAAAACGTTGAAAACACACACAAATATGTCGGTGTCTTTGTTTGAGGTGTTCATAAATGTGGCTTCAGCGAACCTAGCTGGAGCGAAAACTGAATGCAGCGTGCACAATCACCATTCAGAGGGGTATAGTAGCTAATAACTGACTAGTAAGGTATAGCAAGAAAACACGCTATAGATGAGTAGATCCGGGACCTCAGGTAATATAAGTATGCACATTATCGGCGGCGGGTGTAGTATGGGTCGAGTGTGACCACGTCTCGTTGGAGTGGCCAATCAAACCAAGTGTCGGCAATCATTGCATGCCTTCCGCAGCCCAATGCCACTTCTATGAAGCCATCCCGCATCAGACTGAAATCAAAACAAAGGGACAAACTATATAGCGAAAGAGGCTGCATGACGGGGCGCCAGCAGGCTATCAAGCGCGTGCGGACCGCTTCCCGGAAGATGCGATGCGAGACCAAGTTTGAAACCTTGCTCTGACCTTGCTTGAAACTGGCCAATGTTCACGATGTTCATCCAACCGTTTGCCTCCCTTCGGCGTGTTCCTGTCCTTCTAACTTTGAGATAACACGTCTGCGGCGCTGATATATTCTTTGGAATCCTGGAACCCAGGATTATTCCTATGGAATGTCCCCATCACAAGAATCTGCTCTACACAAGGCTCTACATAGTAGCCCTTTCATCTGACATTCTATTTCCTCGCCATGCCGACATTTCGACCACTTTCAGGATCATTCTCATGACCACCAGTACTGCTTTGAAGAAAAACTCAACATCAGTCGCTAGCGCTGATTTCCCTCTCTATAAAGTGAGGATATCAAAGGGTAAAAAGCGATTCTCGAACACAAACCATTTATGATCTACTTGCTGTCAATGGTGACGCTTTCTTCGCTTCGTTTCCCCTAACCCGGTATGGTTACTACCTTCGCCGCGGCCAAAATACGGTATCAGACAAGGTTCGATGGTCGGACTCATGACTGATGTATGGCAACCAATAGCTTCTTTTTTTTGTTTTTGTGAAAAAGTTTATTCCGGGACAGCACAGAGTACAAGACCGGTCACAGCACATCGCCGTATTTATAAGGTAAGCGGCAACAAATAGCTTCGGGAGTGTCTCATATGGTCAAACTGTATGTCTAGCCCAAGCTAAGTTGTAGCAAGAAAACCCGCTATATATGATCAGATCTGGAACCTCGGGGAATATAAGTATGTACACTATCGGCGGGTGCATGGGTCAAGTGCGACCAATTCATGAGCTGCTCGAGGTACGTCTCATTGGCGTGGCCAACCCACCAAGTGTCGGCGACCACTGCACGCCTTCCGCAGCCCAGCGCCACTTCCATGAACCCATCCCGCGTCAGACCGAAATCAGAACCAAAAAAAAGGACCGACGATATAGCGAACGAGCTCCTTATCGCGCGCCGGCATGAAGGTGCGCCTTGCTCTTGGACAGCCGCAATATGCTATACGAATCGAGCGCGTACGGTCCGCTTCCCGAATGATGCGAGACCCAATCTTGAAACTGGCCAGTTTGCCTCACTTCCGAGTCGGCGTGTTCCCGTCCTTCGTACTTTGAGAGACACGTCCGTGGCGCTGATGCATTCTTTGGAATCTTAGGACCCTGGGTTCTTCCTATGGAACGTAACCGCAACGGCGCATGGGGACAAGATGGGTGACCTTTTTAAAAATGTCATTTTTGTGCTATCCAGAAATGAATGTCGTGTCGCGAAAGTGATGACCGAAAGGCACGGACTTCGGACTGAATAATTGGGTAAAGAGAGCGAATCCCGAGGTGTCACGGTTTTGCCGTCTCCACAACGGTTCACCTATCCTAATTCAGTACCACTGTACGTCAACGCAGCTCCAGGTTTATAAAGGGCCGCTTTGGTTCGGGTAGGCCAGGAGTTCACTCACTGACTCACCATCCACACAGACCACCCTCTACTCATTTGATCATGCGCTTCTCCCTTGCACCACTTTGCGCATTCCTGTTGGCAACCCTTGTAGCTGCAAAGCCCGTAAGTTCTCTCTGTCTATTGTTTCGCGTGCAAAACATATAGTTAATCCTCGCTTCAACCACAGTTTGCTAGACAAATCGCTAAGCGCGGTGGGGGTGGCGGCGGCGGCGGTGGTGGTGGTGATGTTGACTGGAAGCGAGCCAAATGAAGAGCTCTCTTGACGTCATACCTGCGTTCGATCATGTAAGGGGACTTTTTTCTTTCATCGGGAACGCAGAGCTGACCCTTATTACTAGCTCCTGGTCGCTCGCTGACTGGCTGGGTTGAGGGGCATTTATCATGAAATTTGTAGAATATTGCCAATGCGGATAATGCATAGATATAGTTGACGGGTTTCTTTCTTTCTTGATATGAGATATCTTTAACATTACGGTTATGGAATAAGGCATTTAGTATCTCGACATTCGAGGGAGAAATGAACGAGTCCATGCTATCTCAAAGTCAGCATCCATCCAGTAACCTGCAAGAGATGCTAAGAGATTAAACAAATAACGGAGGGCGAATCACCGACAATCATGAATGAATGCAGAGACTTGTGGATGCTCACTTGAAGTGCTGAAGACGAGACGTCGACCCCGTGAGCTACACGAAGTTTGGATCCTTGTCAACAAAAGCGGCATGCCAGCGGTTGTTCTGACTGTTGCAGTTCATATCGGCACACCGGCATCATCGCTCTACATGAGTCCGCTTTGCATGCACCAGCCATCCATTTGAGGACAACGAGCACTCCCATGGTTGCCTCTATGTCTGGCATACACACTCCTCCGTCACCATGGAAAGCGGAGATAAAGCTAGGGGGAGGCCTGCAGGGAGGTGGGTGGGGAACACACACCACCAGCGACGTTTTGGGGGTGCGAACAGTATTCTGCATTCAGTAAAGTTGGCGTAGAACTAGTCACCTTGTCAACAGCTCGAAGAACCACACAGTGACCCGATGACGGACACCTTGTCCAAAGTCGTCGATCATGGCCCAGATAGCGGGACCGGATCTCATGGGGCTGCGTAACGTATCAGTCTTGTGCCAGTCACGAATATCAGGCCTCGTGCAAACGACATTCACGGAACAAGTCTCGAGGCAGATCCCCCAGAAGAGCACCAAAACACGAGATTTGCGCAACGCAACGCAGGATGCATAGGCCGATTATCACCCGAAAAAAGTTCTGGTCACTGCTAGTGAAGCCTTAGGGTCTCTAAATTATGGCACCTACCGTGCCAATCTGGCTGGCTCTGGAGAACTGCCACTTCACGCCACGCACGGTGCGTACGGCACTGCTCGCTACGGGGGCTATATGAGTGCGTGATTTGCCCTACAGTACAGTGCAACAGTAAGAATGGAACGCGACTTGCCAGCGGCGTTTGCGGACATCACACCGCCCTACTGACGATCCACAGTCCTCTTGGCTGTCGGAGCTGTCAGCCCATCGATCATGTAGACTTGACATGGCCAGAAGACCGGGGCGAGGCGGTCTTCTTGGGTGATTGAAATCAGGTTGTAGACAGCTCCAAGCGACAGCACTGGGTAGGCATGCCTCAGAACGAGGCTAGGCTTCTATAGAGTATGACAATCAATCATCGGCACTAGTACTTATATCTCCGGTTACAGTGCTGTAGTATTGGCTCTGCGCATGTCCAAATGGTCTTTTTCGGTGGTGCGGCGGACGTATGTGAGACAAGGAGCAGTTAAGATACGATCACGCGCATGCGCATAGAACCATCTGGGGGTGCCCTGTAATGCACTGACAATGAAGTAAAATTGATGCGCATTGACAGACACACGCATTGACGGACACACCCGAGGTACCTGAAGGCCGTCCATACGCCGAAGCTGGTTAAACTAATAACTGGCTAGTAAGGTGTAACAAGAAAACACGCTGATATGAGTAGATCCGGGACCTCGGGGAATATAAGTATGTACACTATCGGCGGGCATATGGGTCGAGTGCGACCAATTCGTGTATGAGCTGCTCGAGGTACGTCTCGTTGGCGTGGCCTATCACACCAAGTGTTGGCGACCACTGCACGCCTTCCGCAGCCCAGCGCCACTTCTATCGAGCCATCCCGCGTCAGGCAGAAAATCAGAACCAAAGCAAAAAGGACAGACGACATAGCGAACGAGCTCCTTATCGCGAGGCATGACAGTGCGCCATGCTCCTGGACCGCCGCAGTATATGCGATACGAATCGAGCGCGTACGGTCCGCTTCCCGGGAGATGCGAGACTGGCGTCTCAGGGCGATGCTTTTTCTTCGTGGATGGCTCTTGCTCTTCGGGTGGATGCTGCTGCTCAGTGATCGCGGGACTGTTGAGATATGCGGCGGATAGGGCGATAAGGCGCTTTGCACGGGTAGATTGCAGGCCGAGGCAGCGGATACAGTCCTCGAGCTCAGCAGGGTCAGCTGACCAGGCAAAACGCAACGGGTGAACGAGGATAACGAGTCGATTGTGGGTAAGATACCTTGGGCGAGTGCCTCGGGTGTCGGCCAGCGCTCTACGAGCTTCCAGAATATGGGCACGGCAACACGTCCTGCAGTCTTGTTGAGAAGCATCACTGCGACAAGGAGCTTCCATGGATCGTCCGCAACGCATTCTGGTGCACACGACTGAGAACGGGCGGTAAACGGCCAGGTGACGCGCACCTTGAATAAGGACAGGTTTGGCGTCGAGAAGCCGCTCGTATCTGTCGAGAGATGTGAGGAAGAAGGCGGCGTAGCCTGGCGAGTCGGTCAGCAAGCGCAGGTGTTCCTGCTGAATTGAGTCCCGCGTGTACGGGTCTGGAAGGTCGCTCAGGAAGGAGAGTAGTTTTATTCTGGAAGACTCGAGGATTGAAATTGGTGGGCCATCGACGTCAGGTTGATATGGCGGAGGAAAGAACTTTGAGGATGAGGATGGGAACGTGACTGGCTGTGGCATGCAGAGGGTCTTTCCTTTTCGAGCGCAGGCTTGTTTAAACACCTCAACTCCTGTCGTCGCTGCGCCGCTGCCCGCCGCCGTTCTCCTCGTCGTACTAAACAGCGAGGTCGCTGGACGACACCGCGCCCGTCCTTTTCGACGTCTCACCTTCCTTCACATCTCATCCCTATGTTCATCGTTCTTTTAATTCTCTCGGCTCACATCCTCACACTTGTGCTTGCCTCCTCCTCAGTCTCCTTGCTCTTCCCACTCGACAGTCAGTTCCCACCCGTCGCCCGTATCGGCTCTCCATACTCCTGGGAATTCGCGAGCCGTAGTTTCGTGTCTGAGATGAACGCGTCGCTCGTCTACTCGACCTCGTCTCTCCCAGCTTGGCTCGTGTTCAACCCTGCCACTCGAACCTTCAGTGGGACTCCTGCTCTGGAAGACGAGGGTACGCCCCGCATCAAAGTCCTGGCGACAGACCCAGAGACCTCTGACTCTGCAGCCTCATCCGTCTCGCTCTGCATCACGCCGTACCCCGCGCCAGACCTCGCCAAACCCGTCGTCTCGCAGTTCAGACCTGATAATCCCTCGCTGTCGTCTGTCTTTATGCTGTCAAATCACTCTGCGCTCATGAAGACAGAAATACCGACGCTCCGGGTTCCGTCCAGCTGGTCCTTTAGCATTGGCTTCGACGGCGACACTTTTACGGGTTCTGATGGTATCCGCTATGCTGCCTTGCAGGCCGACGGCACTCCCCTGCCACCCTGGATGCGGTTTGACCCTAACCAGATAACTCTGGACGGAGTAGCCCCTCCTCTGCATACACACCCCACTCCGTACTTCCTCGAGCTCGTTTTGCATGCCTCTGACGAGTTTGGCTTCTCCGCTGCGTCTGTGCCCTTCAACGTGGTCATTGCGTCTCGTGAACTTCATTTGTCCTCTGGCGGCCTGCCTACGATCAACATCACTAAGTTATCGTCTTTCGACATCTCACTCAACTCACCAATAGATTATGCTGGCGTGCTTGTCGACGATACCCCCATTGATCCTCATGACGTGGCTTCAGTGGTTATCGATACCTCATCGTACAATTGGCTTCACTATGACACGGACTTACGTCGGCTCACTGGGCAGCTCCCGAACGATGTTGATCTCCCTGTCGTTCTCACTACGGTATTCAATCAGACCTTGGACACCAAACTCAAGCTCGCTGCTGTGCCCTCTTTCTTTTCTCAGGATCCGCTACCTTCCCTCCTTGTGACTCCTGGCGAAGACGTGCACTTTAGCTTGCCGACATTCTTCTCAAATGCTACTCAAGGAGAAGCTGCAGATCTGATCGCCTCGTATGATCCTCCGGATGCGTCAACTTACTTGAGTTTCGATACGGGCTATGCTATCTTATCTGGCACAATCCCATCTTCTGCTCTAGACTATAGTAACATCACAGTATCGTTCACCGCGTACTCTCGTCTGACACACTCGATATCGCATACTAGTTTGCTCATCTCGCTCACTCTTGCCGATTACGAGCACAGGCACCCTTCTGCCGGATCGCAACACCACGTTTCGCGCAAAAGGCTTGCTCTTGGTCTGGGAATAGCGCTAGGTCTGCTTGGGGGAATATTTGGACTCAGTTTGATCCTGGCGGCACTCCGCGGTTGTGCGCACCCGCCCGACCCTGCTCTCTCAGGTGCGGCTGCGGCGCGTGC
Organism: Lactarius quietus; assembly: GCA_015025155.1. Taxonomy (NCBI): domain Eukaryota; kingdom Fungi; phylum Basidiomycota; class Agaricomycetes; order Russulales; family Russulaceae; genus Lactarius; species Lactarius quietus. The sequence goes on from WITN01000136.1 coordinate 82,059, forward strand.
GATGACGGAGAACGAACGACGGTGGTACGGGATCGGGCAGCCAGAAGACGGCTACGATGATGCAGAGAAGGGCTACACCAACGGACGATGGGGTGAGCTGGGCCTCGGACTATCACGCACCATGACGCGCGTATCTTCAGGCGACGATCAGCATTCGTTAGCCAGTCCAGGCCAGCTCAGCAAAGCCGAATTCCTCGGCCGTATCCGCGCGACGGTGCGCAAAGTCAGCAACCGCTACCGTCCCGCGAACAAATCGTCCATCGGCCGGCCAGTCCTCGTTCAAGACGCACGCGCACTCGGTACACCAGCCACGCCAGCGATACCCTCTCTTGTGGGCTACGAGCCGGTCGGCTACTCGGGCACCGCGTCGAGTCTGCGTGGTTCGCCTTCGTCGTCGACCGGCGATCGGTCCATCCCGCAACGACGCGCGGACTTTGCGCCGCCACGTCCGCCTCAGCCTACAGCACGCCGCTCGCGGGACTCGGTCATGTCATTGGCATCGGACTCATCTACGCGCTCGCACGCGGCCGAGGCAGTCGTGCACCGTGCTGCACGCGCGCGGAGCGTACGCAGTGTAGGCGGGCACGCGGGAGTTGTGGACTCCTCGCGCGCGCGTATGGTGCCATTCACCGCTGGGCGGGCCACTGCGGGGCCTGGGGCACCCCCGCCTGCACGCGCGTCGAGTCTGAGCGCTAGCGTGGTGCGCGTGGTGGTGCCGCCGGCACTGACGGGCGGCGACGGGGCGGGGGAAGCGGACGAGCTAGATGTGGGGCTGCGGTACGTGCGGGCGCTGGGAGAGGCGTCCGGGTCGTTCTCGTCGCTTGAATCGTCCCACCCGGCACGCTCGAGCATTGGGAGCGGAGGACGCGGTGGCGGTAGGGAGGTGCTGCGGGTGCTCGTGCGCGTCGGGGAGCGATTTCGGTTCAGGCTGCCCGTCCGCGCCGCCGGCGCTGGCGCTGGTCTTGTGGCGCGACGGGTGTCGGGGGAGCTGATGCCTGCGTTCCTGTATGCGGATTTGGACATCGCGCGGGGGGACAGACATCGGGATACAGTCAAATTCTGGGGCGTGCCGCGGGCGGACGATGTTGGTGAGGTTCGTGTGGGGGTGTACACGGCGAACGGAGTGTGCGTGGCGCAGGCGGTGATCGAGGTTCTCGTGCGTAGCAGCTAAAAGCGACGACATACTATAGCGAGCGGTGCTGGCACACACACGTAACTTAATTGAGCGAAACGAACACGTTGAGAGGGCATGCGCGACACGGAAACAAACAAAACTACAGGTGATTAATTTTGCTGAGACAACGCGAATGCAGGACGGTTGTGTCAATCGATGGGTGCATAATGCACAAGAAAGAAAGGGGTATAGCATGCCCGCTGCCCAGTCTATTCCCCGTACCATTACCTCCTTCCCCCTTCGACCCACCATCATCGCCCTTTCCTAATTCCCAAATCATGACTTCCAGACGAGAATGGCGAGCGAGCCAATGTAAAAATAGATGAAGTGTTTAGTTTCTGTTGTTCGAAAGCGTCAAAAACACGAGGATATTTTGCACGCGACGAACGCGTGCATACCATGGGTCACATAGCTCCCAAAGTTCTTGCCAACGACGACGTGCCAGGTGGGCCCGTGGCGTCGGTCGAACTCCTTCTTGATCTGCGCAGCGATGTCCTTTTCGATGTTGTACTTTTCGAGAGCAGCCAAGGCCACGTCGACGCTCTCTTGCTGCATCTCATCGGTCATATCGACGTTCTTGACGATCGCCTTGGGGCCCGCGCCGCCAGGGACGCCGCCGATGTTGGCATCGGTGGAAGTAGAGGTGGTATCGAGTTTCTCTGACATGTATGTGGGACTTTGGATGATTTAGAGATAAGAGAGAAGGAGAGAGAGCGTTGTGTTCGTGTTGGTTGCGTTTAAGAAGGTCGAGACTCGCCTTCGAGCGACCACGTGGTGCTGTGTGCATCGGTCTCGGTGGACGTTATCCACGTTCACGCTCACCTCACATCCACACGACGGAAGACCCCATTCCACGCTGCAATTCCCCTTTCGGTTCGCATACCTTAAATACGACAATCTGCCTCAACCCCTTCTGCCCTCTCCGAGTCTCTCGTCGTGCTCGCTGTCTCATTTATAGAATGTCAAACTTCCCTCCAGCAACAACTCCTGCGTGCAGTTTGGAGAAAGATTAGCCCTTCTATGCACCACTTGCATGTCTTCCATTCTCCAGCAGCCAAGTCCCTTCCGCGCTCATGGCTCACGCGCGTCCGCGTGCTTTCCTTGCCACTCACCTCCTGCGGTCATGACATCATGGTACATGTGCTACTATCGTGCGTGTCCCACTCGTGTCCGATCCAGCTGGCAAGCGAGTAGTGGAAGCTCTCACCCGATGCTCTCCAACATGCGATTAATGATCTCCATAGTGATGCGTGGTTCAACTCTCCCTCCTCGACCTCCCCCAGCCTTGCTACCACCCACACCAGTTCATGTCCGAGGACACCTGCCCCCTTCCTCCCCGAAACAACTTTCTCACTTCATTTTTGACACCTCTCCTTTTTCTCAAGCATGCCGTAGGGACGCCGCATTAAATGTCACCGTTATCCTAGGACGCCCATTTCCTGCGGCTTTCCCCATGGGCGGGATCATGTGCGCAGTCGTCCATGTGTCTCGTGCCAGGCAGCCAGCCGCCGGGCATCAGGGGAGGCAGAAAAAAAAACCACTACACATGCACACGCACATGCTACAGCATGAACAAGCATCACGGATGAGTCAGTCACGACATGCTGAACAAATGATAGCGTAGAAGGTCCCGCACGGCAGGTCCTAATCTACTTCGCCGGCGCAGTCGCATTGTACCACGCGACCTCTTCCGGCATGCGCGCGGCTACTGGGCTGCCGAATGCACATCGGCAGAGAAGGAACGTACGAGTGGAGTGGGAGGAAGCAAGGTGACGGGATGGAAGGAGTAGTGGGGGCACCGTGGGGAATCTCTGTTCTGGGACCGAATGTGCTGTTTCGTGCTTGCCGCCCCCCGCATGCCCTTGCCCCATATCCCCCCCTCCGTCCACCATGCGATCCTATCCCATTCCATCCTTTTGTCTCAACACCGTGTCACCTGTTGGTACGCGTGGTCCACACGGCACGAACGGCAGTGGTGCCTGCTGCCACCACCACTGGCCCCACTTTGGTTAAGAATGGTATCGCGGCGATGCGTTCCTACCATCGCAGCAGACTTCAGTGCCACAGGACGGCTCCTACTCGATGCGTGCGGGGTGCACATCGTACTTTACTTGATATATATACATCCACTTCAGATCCTGTGCTCTTACCAAACTGTGCACATCTACCTGCCCGCTCAAGCCACTCGGCGTCTCCCATACGAGATATCTTATCCGAGTCATCGTCTTCCGTCTAAAAGTCCCGGATGTGCGGTTCTTTCGCACGCTAGGGGATGTAGATTACTGTATGTTATGTCCGTCCAACACGCCCTGCCGATTCGATCAAGGCAATCTAATCATGTGGATGTGCAAAACTTCCTTTTTGTTTCTTTGATTATCAATTAACGCACGCTCGTAATAACTGCTAAACTCTTTGCGCCAACTGCGAACGATGATCAAAAGTTTACGAGACGTATTGGCATTGACTGCCATCAAAGCTCAACGTACCTACACTAAGCCTGCTGTAACCGATCCCAATAGTGATAAAGGAAAAGTGCATTGGTGTTGGGATGCACATTAGACCGGACTTGGAATGGCCGCTTCTTTATCTCATATCGCACAGGGTGTGAGTTAGGGCTAAACTCGATGTCGTCATGATCACGCGCTGCGGCGCTGCGCAACCAAATGTGGGGGAAGGAAGCCTGAGAAGATGGGGAGACCCGGACGGTGGGGCACTAGCACCAGTGTTTACGGCATAGGCGCAAATATAGGTGCGGCGACAGAACCACGCACCACAATCATTCCAAGTTCGTTCTGCCCGGTCAGTCAGCTAATCAAAGCCCGACTACGACGCGAACTCGTCACAGAATGATATGATGGGAACTTGAAGGGAGGTAGAGAGACACCTGTTATAAGCTACGCGCAGGACATCGCCGCCGGTTGTTGTGCGGCAACATCAATTAACTACTATCGGGCTGTCAATAGGTTACGGACGTTAGGGCAGCCAGGTCAGGTGGAATCATGATCACGGAGATAATGATTTGACGGAGAAGACGGAGTTTGTCAATGGGGTTGGGGGCGTCATTCAAGTTGCCAAGCCTGTGGGAATAACACGGCGATGGGCGAGCGCCCGTGTGTGAACGAGGACAAACATAAGTTATCATGGCAACATGTCGGGTTGAGACATGAACTTGCACCCATGGCATGGGACCGGAACCGGCTGCGGACGGACTCGGAATGAGGGTTGGGTCGCATTTACTATAGGACGCAGGCACAGTGTATGTAAAAGGCTTGGGGGAAAACGAAACGCGAGGAAGAGAAAAAAAAAAGAAAGCTCAGCCATATAGTAACATACTGTAAAAGTGACGAGAACGATGCCTGTAATTTGGATTAATAGGGTATATAGCAGAGATAAGGGCGGACGTGTCATAATTCCAGCGACGTGAGTTGCATGTTGCATGAACAAAGATGCCGTTTGCGAAACGAGAATGAGAGAAAATTGGAAAAATGAGAAAGAAATGAGGGCAGGCTCTAACGGCACAGCGCGCGGCCGCCGCGCTCCATCCTGCAATGGACGACGATTATGTGCCTGCGTGGCTTGTATTTGTGTGTATGTGAATCGCACTACCGTTCCCGCTCGTCACGGACTGCGCTTCTTTGAGGAAGAGGTGGTGGGGTCGGTTGTAGGCGGGCATTATCTCGATCGCGGTGCAGCGAACCTGGGCTGCGCGCGCTAATAGGCGGCGTCTGCGGCAGCTGCTGCTGTTGTGCGGCCTGCTGTTGCTGCAGAAGATGTTGGGGTGGTGACGAAGACGAAGGACGACGGCCGCTGGGCCTTGGAGAGTGTTGCAGAGGCGCAGGCGCTCGCCCAGCGGGGTGAGCGTCTGCGCGCTGGAGTTTTTTGTCTGCTGGTGCGGTGGTTGCAGCGGCTGCTGCAGCGGAGGCGGAGGAGGAGGCGCGTACGGCTGGTGCACAAGTTCACCGTGTCGGTGCTGCTGGTCGCTCGCGTGGTCCCGCGACTCGCGATCTCGATCCCTTAGACTCTCGCGCTCGCGATGATGCAAACTTCGCGAGGAGGGCCGCATTGGCCCCGGCGCTGACGGGCCGTCGAATGGCCCCGGTCCGTCACGCTGAGCGAGCGACGTGAGCGGCGGCAATGCCGTCCTGCCCGGGGGCGACGAGTTGGGCCCTCGTAGCGACATCGGCGCACCGTAGTCCTGCGGTGTCGCTCCAGCGCGGGAAGGCCCTGCGAGCCCCGCCGGTATCTGGCCGGGAATCATGGGCGGCGACAGCGGGTGGTACGGCGTAGGCGGGGCGCGGTGGCCTGCAGCAGATGTCGCCGCACCGAGTGGACGTTGTTGGTGCTGTTGCTGAGGTGATAATTCGGGGCACGGTGGCGCTGCCGAGCAGGTCGAGGGCTGTGCACACGACAGCATGGCTTCAAGGCGATCCACACGGATCTTTATCTCGTCGAATTCGGCGCGGCTCACGTACTTGTCACTACCGTCATTTACGTTCGCGTTAGTCAGTCAGTTTTTTTTCTCAAGCGGCAAGCACGGAAGTGAGAGGTGAAAGGGCCACACATACACTGGCTCGATGACATGCCATTGGCACTTGTTTTGATCGCCGCGACGGATACAGGGCGTGCAGGGATGCGCTCTATGGGATCATTCAGAAGGCCTTAAGCCCACGGGGTTAAGGCAACGAGTTCCTCACCTGTCGCACTTAATTTTACGTCGCTTACATTCTGTATGGCCACGTGATGCATAGCATGAATGTGGAGTTGCGTGTCACGAGAGCCGATGCGAGCGTGGAAAGGTTGATGACGACACCAATATCAGATGGGCGGCCAAGTTGGAAGCGAGCGGCGGAAAGAATGACTGACCCGTGCAACTGAGAGCCTGCCGACGTCGCTTCTGTTTCGGGCGGGCTGCTTGCTCACTATCCCCGTCCCCATCCGAGTCCGCAACGATTCCCGGATGTGTTCGTTCCACAGAAGCATGCGCGGGAGGCGGCAGAAATTCGAGACGAGGTATACCCGCGCTTGGTCCCGCGGAGAACCCTGGAGGGTGCTGCTGCTGCTGGCGGTAACGCTCGCTGAGCTGGACATCTGTCTGAGGAGGGAGAAAGTGCCGGATCGAAGGTAGAGAGGTCGGCGAAGGCCGTGAACCAGCCGTGGAAGAGGTATTATGACTGGGTGTTCTCCTCGCTGGGGATGGTGAACGGTCCTTGCGCTTGAGTGACTGGGTAACAATCGAAGGGGGTTTGGGAGTGTCCATAGGAGAAGTGACTAGTAGAGCACTGGGATCAGCACCATAAGGCGGGCGATGATCAGGCGGGGAAAAGGATGGTGTAGCACTCGGGGAACTAGATATATAGGGAGACGAGCTGGTGCGCACATAATATGTATGACCGTGACAGGTATAGATGAAGCGGAGGTTCGGACGAGGTTTTTTCGTGTTGTGTAAGAATGAAAGAGATTTGATCATGGACCATAAGCAGGCGCCAGAACACCGGCCACAATTAAGGAGTCATTGGAAACCTGTGCAGGCAATCCGATACTATAGAGATTATGTTCATTCTTGGCTCGGGTGTCAGTCAGCGCAGTCCGACTGACCCGTTGGTTCGTCGGCGTATCGCGAGTGTAGGGGACGCGAAGCTCGTGATTCTGGTACAATAATTCCTTTGAGCAGTTCCTCGGAATCAGCTCGATGAATGGCACAAGAAAGAACATGCCGGCGCCAGCGTTCAATTCGATTCCGGGAATTTAATAGCGTAAACCCAACAAGATGTTAACGTTCAGTTCGCGTTCATTTCCCCGTACAGTGGAGTAGAAAGATTTCAAGATAAGATCCTTGTCGGGCCTTGCCGTCCAAGTCCAGCGAAACAAAAAGGTTGCTACTCTCTAACAACGGTCAACGTGTCCGCGCATCTCCGTTTTCTCCCCATACCATACCAGACTATACCCCTTTCATCAATACCTGCCCACACGGATCATTTATCCCCCGGTTGTCCGTGTTAACCTTATGACATAACTTAGGCTCGCCTATCCGAACGTACCTCGCGCTCTTCATTCATCTCGCCTTCTGTTGCCTTTTTCCTCTTCCCTCCCTTTCCGAAATATACGAGTTCCTTTTTCGGCTATTGCGTGGGTTTCTGTCTCGCTGTCGGACCACATCGTATCCAAAGGTCACATTGTATGGGATCGAATTAGCCACATTTCTGCTAACTCGCCCATTTCGAGGCGTTTACGAGATTGTTAGGCGCATGCTCCCACAGGGCCAGCGCGGACATTCGCAAACGGTTTCATTTATTGCCAAAATAGGGACTACGGGCCCGTATCTCGACCATGCGTGTATCAGCTGAATGCCTTCCGTACACACACTTACTGCATGACCACGGCCTCTTGCGGGCCTGCAGGCACTCATTTCACAGTCATTGAGGCAACAGAGCGGACGGCTGTTGCAGCGCGGGGAACACGTTCTGTGCTAAAATCCGCCTCCGCCGAGTAAACTGATCGAGTCCACGCATGGGGAGTCATCGATAATCAGATCGAGAGTCAGCAGCGCAAAAAAAAGTTTGCTTTGTTGCGAGCCGCCAGGCGGTGCTCTAAGCCCTTGATTCAGCCCCGCCACAACAACAACTTTGCGCGCGGCCGGAACTGGCTAGCTGTCACATCTCCGCATCGTGCACCTGACCTACGCCTCCTTCTCAGGTCCCATGAAAGCTTACTGTGTACTGTCGCGCTTTCTGCGGCGCTATCTGCGTGGGCTTATACTGGGCTTATTCGGTGCCATTAGGCCCGCATCATCCGTGGCGCGCTCGATGGCTTGCGGCTCGCGGCACCCTCCGTAGGGTTACGACATCATGTTCCTGAACTCTTAGTGAACACAGCTTCGTCCAAGATGATATCTGACTCACTAGACGCCCTACGACCCTAACTTACTTTATTTTCTTCTTCCTTCTTGAGAAATTATTTTTTAGTTATAACTTCAGGTTTTTCGGCAGTTTTTACTTATATGGCACCGCGTTGCTCGCGTATGAGATCGGTTTTGATACCGCATCGGGGATCAGCGGGTGATCCTCGGTGTCCAGCTGAACCGTGTCGCGTTTACTGCGCGATCACCGAGTGGGGAACCATCTCGCCATGGAAACCCGGGCCCACCCGCAGGAAACCCGCACATATTGCGGGCTCGATGAACTTCGGAACTGTGGCGTGAGCGATTTCCCCGACAACGCACCTCGTTGCGCCACGATCGGGTCAATCAGGCTTCTCGCTGTCTACTTGTTTGTCTGTCCGTCACTGGCGGGTATGAGGGAGGTCGATCAGCCCTGCCGCTCTTAGTGTATGGATATCATACGTGCACATCAAAGCTGTCAGAAAGAGCGAGCCGCCCGATGGCTGAACTAGCAGCGAGCATACATACAATAACAACAACGCGTTTTCCAGAAGACGAGCTGAAGGTTGATCATAATCAGCTAGTCACCACCACAAACTGCACGACTTACATGCACTGCATATAGATAACTTCTGGAAGTGGCGTCGATCGTCGATAATGCGGTCGTATAAAACGATTACGGAGGAACCACGGCCACACAACGTATGGATAGAAGGACGTCATTTCAAAATGGTCTCTCTTGGGCCGCAAAACGGGGATATCGGTCTTCGGTGACTAGTATGAAAAGGATGGTCTTTCAGAGACGGTTCGAAGTGAGGAAGACTCAACTCCATTTTGAAATGAGCCTGATGATGAAACGGAAGCACTTCGTCATGCATCGCATGAAACGAGGCCTCTCCACTGCACAGCTGACGCCTGTATGGCTGCCAGGGGACTGGTCGGCTGAGATGAGTACGAAGATGAGACGACAGCCAGAAAACACCGGCGAACTCAGCGATTCGATCGATCCATAAAAGGATGTGCGGCTTATTTCGGGATAAATCGCGCAGCGAGCGTCGCTACGTGGGGCGGCTATAATATTATTAGATGGGTGGGTCGATCGATGGGTGGTGTATGGGAAAGCAGCCGTTCCAAAAGTAAAGCCAGGAAGAACGGGACTGGACAAGTGAGGCGAATGGAGCCAATCGCGGTGTGGAGACGAACAGGAAACGGCGTTGAGAGCTAGTGTGAGCCTGCCAGGCGAAATGGAGAATAAAATTTCTACCGCCCAACGTACGTGTGGTGTACAGGGTAAGTATGTCGTGGCCGCTGGGACGGCTGCGAAGATGATTTTCCCAATGGATAGGCGAACGGTGATCACCTATTAGGCAAGGGGGTTCTTGAAAACTGTCAGCGAGCTGAAACAACGCCACACCACGCATATACAAGCATACTTGCAATCTGCATCAAGGAAATCGTGCCCGAAACGCCCCAAAGTGGCATTTCACCACACCTTGCACAGCCAACGCAACGAAAAAGGAGCAGCAGCTGAACACCATTTGATATCGATCCGGCAAAACACAAATAATACACGGAACCAAATGGAGAGAACGAAAAATGTATCGAGAACTGATTAGCCACACCACCAGTGGGTCGAATAAAAAAACGAGTCAAGGCGCACGGCATGCCCAGGTCCGATGAAAATCATGCTCTCCGCAGCCGCAACCCTTGCGTTCGCACATACACCGGCGAAAGTTTGTGCGCACGGCAGCCACGCGTGTGTGATACACACCCGGGGCAACGGGCGCTGCTGCGTTCTGACTTGGGGAAAAAAAGAAAAAGGCGTAGCACGCCGCCGCGGGCCGGTTATTTATATCTGTCATATATCCACGTGATACAACCCAATCACGGTCTGTGCGTGCGAAAAACTGGACCCGTATTTAAAGAGAACACGTATCGTTATCTTTTCTTTCTGTAAGAAAGTTGACAACCTGACGATATTTGGGGTCACACAAGCGTTTTTTTATTACTTGCGCGACTTTGAATGCTGTTTTCGTTCAGGAAGAGTAACATCACCTTCTTACCAAGATCGCCCCCGTTTCGTTTTTTCGGGTGCGGCCCGTCGAGGAGGGACATGCGTGTCATTGCGTTCCCTCGTTCATTTACACGTGTCTGTATGTCTGTACATGTACACGTCCATATCCTCTGTCGTCCGCTTTCGTGTTCCGACGTCGAGCGTAAAATTAACTATCCTTCTTTCCCTTTGTGACACGATGGTGTCGTTCTTCGCAGCTATGCTCCCTACTCGGTTGCTAGGGCGAGCAAAAATGACGAGAAAAGTTTGATGAAGAATGAATAGGTGATCCCGATGGGATACCCCTCTGTTTCTCGACGTTTATCACATGTAACGAACACAGGTTTGAACCGGTGTGTCCAATCGTTGCGCTCGAACGCTAGACCGTCGGGGATACTGTACCTCTGTGTCATGCGTAGCATGTTCGAAATACTGCCATCGGCCCAGCGCTGCAACACCCCTATAGATGCACGTCTAATTTTACATCAATACACCTGGTTTCAATGATTACTTTAGGCACTCTGAAGAAGTGCTGACAGCACATTTGGCAGATTGAAGGGAACTTGACCCAATCCTGAATGTCACGTTCAAAAACTACCCACGGATTGCCAACTGTGTCTCCTTGTGTATCTCTACATTGAAAGTGTATTACCCCATGAGGAACTCGTTACTGTAAGGGTCTTGACATCTCCTTCTCTACTTTCTGAGGTTTTGGACGCCTTTTAGGCTGTGAAATGAGTACTCCATACAGTACTACAACGGTGCTTATGAATTCCTGATCAAGATTCTGAGGTCCCAATGTGTGACCGACAGGAATGTTCGATTTTCGACGTAACAGGGGAGTGAAGTACAGGCGCACGGAATACTGATGTGAGCGGAGCCGATGCCCGCGAATACATTAATGAAAAGCGTCATCATTTCCGACTTACTCAATGCTCGCTGACGAATACGGCAGCCATGCCCATGCCGGAACCGATACACATGCTCGTCACAAAGATGCGCTTTCCTGTTTGCTTCGCAATATTCAAGCCAGTAGCGATTTGACGTGCACCAGCTTTGTAAAACAGGGTAACGAATGGTCAAAAAGACGCTCGGCCGTGCTCAAACGGGGAAAAAGAACTCACTCATGCCAAGAGGGTGTCCAATCGCAATAGCACCCCCGTTAAGATTGACTTTTTCGTATGGTAGGCCGAGCTTCTCAATGGAATACACCGCTTGGGACGCGAACGCCTCGTTGATTTCGAAGAAGTCGATGTCTTCCTTTTTGAGACCGGTCTGCTTGAGCACTTTCGGGATAGCGAACGCGGGGCCGACACCCATGATCCGCGGGGAACTCCGGCGACAGCAGCAGCGACGAATTTACCGATGACAGGAAGGCCCAGGCGTCTTGCGGTCGAGCGACGTGCGAGAAGAACGGCCGCGGCACCGTCAGAGACCTGTGATGCGTTGCCGGCATGGGTAGTGCCGTTTTTCTTGAACGCGGGCTTCAACTTTGAGAGACTCTCCGCAGTAACGCCATCGCGGACACCATCGTCCGCCGACACAGTGATCTCCTTGACCTCTTCCGTCTTGGGATCCACCCACTTCACCTTGAGGGGTGTAATCTCATCGCGGAAACGTCCGGCTTTGGCAGCCGCCGCGGCCTTTTGGAAAGACTTGGCAGCAAAGGCGTCTTGCTGTGGGCGAGTGATGCCGTAGTCATCTGCAACATTCTCTGATGTAATGCCCATGGGATGAGGCAGTCCTCGGACTCCTTGTTGGTAAGAACTGCCTCTGACCAGCCATCGGGTAATGTCGTGGGACCGTAACCGAAAGTCATAGACTCGACACCAGCACCTGCACCAAACAATCACGTGAGGACGAGTGACTGATGAACGCATTGATCCGTACCGATTCCAATGTCGATCTGTCCGCTGGTAATCTGCGCGCAATCTGGTTGACGGCGGTGAGGCCGGACGAGCATTGACGGTTGACAGTCGCAATGGGGGTGGAGACTGGAATACCGGCATGAAGGGCGGCCATACGAGCCCCACTCGCACCGCCGCCAGGAGGTAGAACGTTACCAACGTTGATATCCTCAATGAGCGAAGGGTCGAGGTTGACCTTCGTGTAAACGGCGCGAAGAGCGCCCGAAAGCAATTCCTCTGGGCGGGTATCCTTAAATCCGCCTCGCTTTCCCTGTAGAGTGAATGTTGGAGAATGGAAAACCGAGACACGACATAGAAAGGCACCTTGGTCATAGCGGTGCGCACTGCTGAGACGATTACCACGTCATTGTCGCCCTTTGCAAGGACTGTAGCCTTGCCAGAATATGCGAGATGAGCAGAAGAAGCCATTATGGAGAGTAGTTTCGATAGATTTTGTGGGGGTGGAGAAATAAAGGAAGCGTCGGGCGTGGTTTATAACCGGATTCTACGGAGTGGAAAGCCGAAGGGACAACGCCAGATTCATGTGATAATCGCACGATCTAACCTATACTGTGAAACTGCGCGTATTCACTGACAAAGCTCCATTGTACATTATGATGGACTGTATGTTTTACTGTAAGGTCAGGAGATTTCCCCCACATTGCTGGAGAGGAAAAAGGAGAAGCAAAAAACGGGCTCAACCGGGAATTGAACCCGGGACCTCCTCCAAATCCGGGTGTACCCGAAGAAGGAATCATACTACTAGACCATTGAGCCGTACAGTGGTCGCTTCACAATATACAAAGCTGTCTGGGGGTGCAATGAACGGACTTGATAATCAACGACCGTGCACGTTCTAGCGGACGAATGGGACCACGCACGGACTTAAACAACCACGGTGACCGTCAGGTGCGTCTCTCCACGCCCTTCTCCGTCGTCCCCCTCGACACGTCTCAGTATGACAGCCCACATAGATTGCCGACCCCACTCTCCAACTCGCCGCCCATGCTGCTCGCGCGGCCAAATTGCATGCACGTCTCATGGCGACTCTCGACACCCTCGATGAGGAACGTCGCACGTATGCCAAGGACATTTCTGATGAGCGTCGCCAGCGTGTCACGCTTCAGGCACAGCTGCGTGCCGCCAGGGCCGAGCGAGCCGCGATGGAGGCGGAACGAGACAGTCTACGCGAGGCCGTACATCACCTCATCGAAAAAGGTGTGTCTTACATTTATGAAAAAACACGCTCCTCACCCATGCTCGTCTCACAGTCGAAGTATGCAATGATTACAGCCTCTGGCCGCACAGCGGTCTCGCGTCGACAAGTCTGGCCAGTCCGTTTTTTTTACTCTTTTTTCTTTTTCTTCGCGACTGGCCGCTCATTCACTATGGCCAACAGTCCCACCCAAGCCGCGTCCCTTGCACGAGCAGCCGCAGACGACGTGGACCGCTGCCGCACGCGCGTACTCCGCTGCTCTGCTCTCCTCACTACGCCAGGAGTGCGAACACGAACGTGCAGCGCGCTCTGAGGCTCTACGACGCGTCGCGGAACTCGAGGCCCAGCTTGCGCGGCGCGAGGCGGAGCTCGAAGGGCGGTACGAGACTGCGCCGACGTCCCCCATTCTACCACTCTCCCGCGACGGCGCCATTCGAGTCTTGCAGCAGTCCGCCGCGCGGAACGAGGCACTGACGGACGAGGTAGCCGGGCTTGTACAGAAGGTATGTGTTTACGCGTCGCGTCGCGTCGTCCACTGATCGTATCAGCTCGAGGAGAGGCGTGCGACGCTCAAGCGGGACGAGAGTCCACCCCCCGACCGCAGTGTGATGACGCCGACACTGGCGACTCCACTCCCACTTCCGCCGACCCCGCCACGCAATCGCGCATCAACGCCGGAGTCACCCACACCGCAGCGTGGACCAGCGCGAGCGCCTTCTCCCCCGCCATTAGGACACTCTTCTAGACCCCCGTCCCCAACTCCCGCGGCGCCACATCCTCTGCACAACACGTCACCCCCTACAAACCTCGCGCGGCAGATCGCAGCGGTGACAGAAGACCTAGCGGGTTTGCGCGCTGAAGAGCAACGCCTCTCCCAGATGCAACACGAACGGGTACGCCTCGCCACTCTCGCAAATACAGCAGTCTGACTAACATTTTCTCCCTGTTGTTCAGCCCCAGCAGCAGCAACAGGCGCTACCACGCGCCTCTACACCCCCACGGCGCACCTTTAGACGCATATTGCTCATTGAGGAAGAGTGCATCCGGTGCGCTCAGCGCTTTCTTTTTTAGCATTCGTTGACTGATCGTTCGTTTTAGATTGCGAGCTGAGCTCGCTGCGTCTGCCGCGCGGGAGGCGGCGTTGCGCGAGCTGTTAGTGCCTATACCTACGTCAGCACCAGGGTCCTTGCCGATGGAGGGAGACCTGTTGGACGACCATGGCGACGAAGAGGGCGTGGAGATGGACCTCGCGACACCGCTACAGCCCACAGTGTTGCTCAACCCGGAAGATGTATGGCCCGGATAATTAGCGCGCAGGAACAGGGTATGGCCACTTCTTTGCTATCTAATTCCTTATCTATCCTTCTTCGCCTTTTTTTCTTCATTTTATTCCTGTTGTTGTGCTGTTTTCTGGTCGCATGTATTTCTAACCTGCTCAGTTGCTGTGTTGTCGCTGTGCCGTGTCAGTTTTGTGTGTTGCACATGCTATCGATTTTTTATTTTGGACTCGGAATTTTGTTGGACGTGTATTATAGCCCCAAACGCTGTGCCTCCCGAGACACCTAATCGTATTCAGGCTTAGCACGAAGATGAACTATTTTCGAGTCTGATCGAGCATACATCCGAGGCTAGTGTCACGCTGTTGCATGGTACCCGCTAAAAGTCCGACTCGGCTTTGCGTGGGCTGCCAGGGCAACCATGCTTTGAGTTTGAGTGCCTGTGTGTACCGTCTCCTTCGAACTCACAGTGCAGGGCGACGGGGAAACGATAGAAAACGGTACCTCGTCTGTGCTACGTGCTTCACACCGACTCACACACTGTTAGGCAAGTGTTAGGCAAGTCGGATGAAGGAAACCCCGAACTTGATGATTTGTTTGTGCCCCGCCAGGGCGGCTTGTAACTCGCGTCATCTAACTTGAGTCATTCTACTGCAGTGGAGTCATCTAACAAGTGCACTGTCCAGTAGGATCCCCGCCTCGGAACACCTCCTGATTCGCTTCAAACGCCGATCAGATAGGATATACCATAGAACCAGTGGATATATAACACCGGCAATCAATCCAGCAAGGATTATCTTCCTTGCGGATCCACACGTTCATGACGTTCGACGCACGCCCACAAACGCTCCCCTTCAGCATCGAGAATGCATTCACGGACCGAATCGACGGCGGCAACCCAGCCGCGATCGTACGCGTGCCCTCACTGACCGTACTCCCCGACACGACGCTCCAATCGATCGCGGCGAACTTCAACCAGCCAGTCACAGTCTTCATCGCGCCGCACGAGACCTCCGACGCATCCGAAACAACAGCAACATTCGGCATCCGGTGGTTCTCACCGGAGATGGAGCTGCCGCTCTGCGGACACGGTACGCTCGCGGCAGGTGCGGCGGTATTCCGCGACGCGGCGAAAGGCGCACGGGCACCGACTGCGATACGGTTCGAGGCGCGGACGGGGAAGTTACTCGTTGCGCGCCAGGTGGAGGAGGGCTGTGTCGAGATCGACCTTGATGCTGGACGCGCCGAGGCGCTCGTGGGGGCGGAGGACGCGCAATTGCGCGAGGTCCTGGCGCGCGCGCTGGGAAAGGACGTCCCCGTAAAGTACATCGGGCGCGGGATGGACCATCTAGAAAACTATGTGCTCATTGAGGTGGAAACGCACGATTTGAAGGGCATCAAGGTGGACATTGAGGCGCTGGTGGGTTTGCCTCGACTTGGGTGTTGATCAATGTTGATTGTTTGGGAATAGCGGGACAGTCCGTTCTTTGCGCACGTCGTCGTCGCACCGCCGACGGTCCCTGGCTTAGCGTTCGAGTCGAGGATGTTTGCACCTCGTGCTGGACTCCCAGAGGACCCCGTATGCGGGACAGCGCACACATTGTCGACGCCGTATTGGATGGCCACAAAGGAGCTGTCGGGGGTGGTCAATGCGAGGCAGGTCAGCTCTCGTGTTGGGGACCTCAAGATACAATTCGACGCGGCAGAACAAAGGATTAAGCTGGCGGGAAAGGTAAAGACTGTGTCGCAGGGAGAGTTGTTTGTCTAGTAGAGCTTTACATTATATCCGTTCTTTTGAAAGTCTAATATGTCGTTGTCATTCCCTTCCAGGGCATGAAAAATCTAGACATGATTATAGATGGCCACATGATAGCGTGTTCCACTGCAAGAATGTCGCCTGTGAACATGATGAGGCTGGACACGCCGGGAGGTTGTTGGTTATGACGCTAGGAGTCAGACGACAAACAGAGATTCTGGAACACGCACGATTCCTCTGTCACCTGGGTTCCTTATTTTCAAATAGGTCCAAATTGAGTACAGGCAGCGACATGTGCAACAAATCAACGTTAAATACTTTAAAAAGGGGGACGAGAATGATGACACAAACATCAAGGGACAACCAGAAACAACGGTCGACCATCAAGTGTGCGAAAAGACATTACGTCGATTCTTTCCTCAGTTTGAGGCAAACAAGGTCTGCAGCTGAAGGACCACAGTCGAATGAATGTTTTGTGTGGAGTCAACAGCAGGACCGCAAAAGACAGGTGATGGAGGAGCAACCCACGGAACGATATGAAATAAAAGTCACTGTGCAGCACTGAAAATGTAACGCGGAGGCAAGGCTAAACGACTTGCTAAACGATGTGCAAGAATAGTAAGAGACAGAAAACAGAAAAAGAATTGAGGAAAGTTTGCAGCACGGGAAAGAACCCTGGGAGATAGAAACTGACGCGAGCAAAAACCTGGCCGATACTGAGGGTGAGAGGTGAACAGTGTAGCGCGTTGCATAGTGACAAAATGGGCGCAGGTAGCAAACAACCAGCAGTGAATAGCAATTGGAATCGTTTGGCGAGTCGCAAATAGCGATAGCAGATAACAGGTAGCGAAAGCTGTCGAAAGCATAACAGCCACGGTAGGTGCAGTACCTCCTTGAGCACGAATCGATCGTAACAAAAAACTTGAAAGCCGCGAGGTTTGACACGGGTGGCACGGGTGGCCAGTCAGCGCTGGTCAGCTCTGAATCACATTAGGTGACCTGATCTGCTGTGAGAGGGTGATTTCCCAAGAAAGCGTTGAATGCTGGAAGAAAACGAATTCGGCGCTCTTTACTGTAAAACTGCGTCGCAACTTTGTGCCAGTGGCAATGGTCCAAGTGTAGTCTTCAAAACTTGGATGCGTAGAGTGTCTCTGATGGACGACGATGTATAACATGTTTGATAGGGACGAAGTAAAGGTGAGAAGATATTATTTCTCGAAAGAAACAGTTGAAAACTTGGACTCGATGATCGGGTCCCGGTCACCCCATGATGGGTAGGTCCGCACGTGCCACATCTCTTCACTACTGTAGAAAACTCACACGAACACACACGAAGCCTTGCGGTGTCGCTCTACTATGCCTCTGATCATTCTTCATTCCGCCTTAAATCCGTAAGTATGACTAAAAGAGGACTTCCTTTCCGATAAGTACCAAGGAGTTAGGAGAGTGGTAGTGAACACCGCATGTCAGATTTGAGAAAGTTCCATATATCTTGTAGTGTTTCAAATTCGACTCGCAAGTACATCCGACTTCTATTCGCATCAACATCATCAAGAAAAGGTTATAGTAGAGAACCTGGATATATATAACTGTTAATCAATCGTGTAAGGAGCACCCTCATCGCAGATATATGTCAGTCAAAGCTCACCCACAAACGCTCCCCTTCAGCATCAAGAATGCATTCACGGACCGACTCGAAGGCGGAAACCCCGCCGCAATTGTGCGCGTACCCTCACTGACCGCACTTCCCGACACGACGCTTCAGACAATTGCCACGAATTTCAACCAGCCAATCACGGTCTTCGTCGCGCCGCACGAGACCTCCGACGCATCCGAAACAGCGACATTCGGCATCCGGTGGTTCACACCAGAGGTAGAGCTGCCACTCTGTGGACACGGTACCTCGCGGCAGCCGCGACGGAATTCTGCAGCACGGCGAAAGGCGCACGAGCACCGAGTGAGATACGGTTCGAAGCCCGGACGGGAAAAGTCATCGTTGCGCGTCAGGTGGAGGACGGCCGTATCGAGATCGACCTTGATGCTGGGCGCGCCGAGGCGCTAGTTGGGGCGGAGGATGCGCAGTTACGCGAGGTGCTGGCGCGGGCGCTTGGAAAGGACGTCCCCGTAAAGTACATCGGACGCGGGATGGACCACCTGGACTATTATGTGCTCATTGAGGTGGAAACGCACGATTTGAAGGGCCTCAAGGTGAATATTGCGGCGCTGGTGAGTTCGTCCCGAGCTGTGTGTTTTATGGGTGTTGATCGCTTAGGCATAGCGGGACAGTCCGTTTTATATTCACGTCGTCGTTGCGCCGTCGACGATTCCTGGCTTAGCGTTCGAGTCGCGAATGTTCGCACCTCGTGCTGGACTCCCAGAGGACCCCGTATGTGGGTCCGCGCACACATTATCGACGCCATATTGGATGACCACAAAGGAGCTGTCGGGAGTGGTCAATGCGAGGCAGGTCAGCTCTCGTGTTGGGGACCTCAAGATACAGTTCGACGCGGCAGAACAAAGGATCAAGCTGGAGGGAAAGGTCAAGGCCGTGTCGCAAGGAGAATTGTTTGTCTAGTAGAGCTTTAAAATATATTCGCAAGTTAGCATTGTTTTTTCGATGACGAATATGTCAGTCATCCCCTGGCATAATGAAAGGACTAGGCATGACCATCGATGGCCACATGATGCCGTGTTCCATTGCAGGAATGTCGCCTGTGAACATGATGAGGCAAAGTAACATTGGGAAGAGGAAGAGTCAGGGGGTCAGACAACAAACAGATATTCTGGAACACGCACGTTTCCTCTGCCACCTCTGTTTGTTTGCATACTGCTCGTGAACGCCTACAGTTGAATATAGGTAGCTACATGCGCAACAAACCAGTGTTAATCATTTTAAGAAAAGGGACGAGAAAGATGACAAACATCAAGGGACAACCAGCAACCACGAACAACATCAAGCATGCGAAAAGACATTACATTGGTTCCTCCCTCTATCTGGAGAAACAGGCGGTGGTGAGAAAGAAGTGGTTCTTTGAAAACTTGGATGCCACAGCGACTTGGAAGTCTGCACGTGCCGCATCCGCTCACTCGAAGCCTGCCAGCGTCGCTTATGTCTCTGCCAGTGCTCATCAATGCTCTTATTCCTCACGCCGCCCTAAATCCGCCAGTATGAATAAAAAGGGCTTGCCTTCCGATAGTACCCAGGTATCAGCGTGGAGCTAGAAGAGTGGTAAAAAATATTGCACGTTTTAAAAGTTACATACATCATCTTGTGATTTTTCGACTCGCAGGTCTGATACATCTGATTTCTATTCGCATCAACAGCCCATCTAGCAGGAAAAGGTTATAGTAGAGAACCTGGATATATATAACCGTCAATCAATCCTGTGAGGAGCATCCTCGTCGCAGATACATGTCGGTCAAAGCTCACCCACAAACGCTCCCCTTCAGCATCGAGAATGCATTCACGGATCGACTCGAAGGTGGCAACCCCGCCGTAATTGTGCGCGTGCCCTCCCTAACCACGCTTTCCGACGCGACGCTTCAGACAATTACCACGAACTTCAACCAACCAGTCACGGTCTTCATCGCTCCACGCGAGACCAACGCAAGCGACCCACCCGAAATAGCAACGTTCTGGATTAGGTGGTTCATCCCAGTGCGAGAGGCGCGGCTCTGCGGGCACGGTACACTCGCGGCGGCCGCGGCGATCTTCCGCAGCGCCAAGGGCTCGCGGTGCCTGACTACGATTCGATTCGAGGCCCGGACTAGGAAGGTCCTAGTTGCGCGTCAGGTGGAGGACGGCCGTGTCGAGATCGACCTTGATGCTGGACGCGCCGAGGCGCTGGTTGGGGCGGAGGACGCACAGATGCGCGAGCTGATGGCGCGTGCGCTCGGGAAGGACGTGCGCGTGAAGTACACCGGACGCGGGATGGATCACCTAGAGAGGTATGCGCTTATCGAGGTGGAAACGCACGATTTGAAAGGCCTCAAGGTGAACTCGAAGGCGCTCGTGAGTTACCTCGACTTGTGAGTCATGGTGTTGACTGTTTGGTGATAGCGGGACAGCCCGTTCAATGTGCACATCGTCGTTGCGCCATCATCTGTCCCTGGCGTAGCGTTTGAGTCGAGGATGTTTGCGCAGTGTCGGAGGGAGAGTTGTTTGACTAGTTACGTAATCAGATCCTCCTTGAGAATTGAATTGAGTGTTGGCTCTAATTCATCCGACTTGAAATACTCTCATGGCAGTGAAGCAGCCGTTGCCGCCTCCAGCGTCCACCCAATCCTCTCCTTCGCGGTCTGAAGTCGCAAGGAGCATGACATCCTCAAAGTCTCGCTCAACGGTGAGTTCACAGCCGTCCACCACGCCGCTTTGCGTCCGCCATCTGCTAGGGGCGCAGGGCTTACCTTCTCTATCTAGCCTGTCGTCGAGTCCGCCGTCACTCGTCTACTCGTTTCTATCAAGCAGCTTCTCGAATCACTAACGCAATGGTCGCTCGCCAAATCTTCCGAAGAGGAAGTCAGCGACGTCTACGTTCGTCTGGGAAATGACTTCAATACCGCAGTGGGCGCATTCACCTTCTACGAGATAGACATGACGTGCGTCCCCTATCTAATTGCGTTGATTATGATTCTCACATCTCCCTATCAAGTGAGCTCATGAGCTTTCCGGACGAGCTGCGCGGGGTTCTGGAAGAGTGTCTGTCGGAAGAGGCCTCAGAGGTGACTCTTGATAGATATCTTCCGCAGGTCCGCTCCATCGTCACCAATCTATTAAAAGGGCTCCGCGGAAAGCAACATATCTTCCGCCAACTCGTCTCCAACAACCGGCCCAAATCCGATGCGTCTGGACACAGTCGCTCAGATAGCGGCCAGATGTCCCGCTCCTCCCGAACCCACGCAAGGCGCGATACTCAAACCTCCCTCAGCAGTACTGACGATGGTCTTCCCCGGAGAAGCACCCAATCCTCTATCGGATCTTCCCGAAGAAAGGAGTCGGGCACCTACGACCCCGCATCCAATGGCTTCGTCGGCGGATTCTCTTTCCCCGTCCCAATGCCCCAACCTAATCCCGCCCCACCCCCGAACAGTTCCGATCGCCCGTCACGACTCCCCAGTAATCCGCGTCCTCCATCAGCTCCTGCGTTACCTGCCCCATCTACACTGCCTCTCCCTGATCCCGATCCCGATCCGGAAGGGACGCCCGTCCCACAATTCAGAGCGTCGGCGCCTCAGGTTCCTGCCAATGTCAAGCGTTACTCACTGGTGGACAAACCTGTGCTGCCTCCATCAGTGGTCGTTGATGATTCGTCGCCCCAGAGTCCGACCGAACCAGACCGCAGCGCCACACAGTCCCCACCACCCGAGCTCCCCGCCGTCGACACCCTCACAGCGAATCCAGGCGTCGCGAGCTCTCTCGCCGCACTGAAGAAGAGCGATCTACTCGAGCGGCGCGCCTCGAAGCGCTTCTCGACGTACAATATCTCCAAGATGACCGGCGTGCCTCGCGGGCGCTCGGATCTCGGCGCTGGCCACCCGAATCGTCGTTCCCTCGTGGCAGGCGGAGGTGGCACGCTCACAGCGAAAGAGCTTTCCGTGCTCACGGAAGCGGACGAGGAAGTCGAGCCGCCGCCAGCAATACCGCTACAATCCCCGCGACGCCAGCGCAGTGTCTCGCGCACGAGGGGTCCCCCGCCTTCCGAGGTCGTCGAGGAGCTTCCTCCCGTTCCGCCATTGCCGCGCGTGGTGCCCCCAACACCACAAACCCCCGCGCCTGCGCCTGCAGAGTCATCGTCAATTGCGGCACCCGCTCCTAAGCCCCTGCCGAGTGCTCCTGGGCCCGTCACTGTGTTTCTGCAGGTTGGGCGAGAGGTGAAGAAGGCGAAGATGGAGCCTGGTCTGACGTTATCTTCGTTGCGGGTACTCTTCGTGGATAAATTCGCGTATAATCCCGGTCAAGAAGATTTCCCCGCGATATATATCCGCGACCCATCGAGCGGGGTGCAGTACGAGTTGGAGGACACAGACGAGGTGAAAGAAATTGTCTATTATCCCTCAACATCGAACGTGAGTTACCTCTACGCTCGTCATATGCCGTATTGCTGATGGATTGTGTCTCTCTAGCGCTCGATCAGATCAAGAAGCATATCGATGTGCAGATCTCGAGCCTTGCGCAGGAACTCCGGGACCTTCGGAAAGCCGTCGGCGAGAACCGTCGTTCGTCAGTTGCCGTACCGACGATCGACGAAACGAGCGTGGTCGTCGAAGCGCCAACCGATCGGCAATTACAGAAGGTCGCGCGGCGGCTGTCCCGTCTCGTCCAGCGTGAAGGCGCGTCGACGCCCATGCCCCCGAAGCCATCGTAGTCAGTGCGCCTCTCGTACCTCAAGAAACAGGCCAATCTCTCTCCCTGCAACCGCAAATGACCGGCTCGTCGGTGATGTCTGAGTACTCGCTGCGGATAGTGTCAGACCTGCGCACGCAGTTTGACGAGGTGCAGAACCTGCGGCGGGACCTTGGCATCATGCGGCAGCTATATTCGGAATTCATGAAGCAGACCAAGACGACGTTGACGGGCTTGCGCACGCAGACGCAGGCGGTACGGCAAATGGCGTCTACGCAGGTGCCCGGCGCGCGTGCGTATATCGATGCTGGCAAGACGAAGCTAGACGCGCGTAGCCAGAACGTGCTTACGAAGATGGAGGAGCTACAAGATACCGTCGAAGTCGTCAAAGACGACGTCCTAAAACGACACGTCTCTCCTAAACCCCAAGTCCTACGGGCGATCAAAGAAGGCCTCAGCACCGTAAGCGCAGAACTGGACAGCCTGACGGAGCACATCAACACCGTAAAGCCGATGTGGAAGAAGACGTGGGAGGAGGAGCTGCAGAGTATCGTCGAGGAACAACAGTTCCTTAATCATCAGGAAGAGTTCCTTGCGGACCTGATCGAGGACCGGAAAGCCGTCTCGGAGATATACGGACACGTCGAGAAGGTCATCTCCCTCCGCGGCGCATCAGGCGCGCGAGGCGCCCGCGGCCGCTCTTACAACCCCCGCGCAGCAGCCGACAAGGAACCACAACAACAGCAACAGTCTGGCGGACTGAGCTCAGTGATGCTAGAGATCCGCAGCGCGTCTGTAGACCCCGAGCGCCGACTCAAAGCGATCGAAGCGAGCCAGAAGAACCGTGAGCGCGAGCTTGCGGACCGCGCGGACGAGTTTGAGGAGGAGCTCAAGGGCTTCGTCGGCGGGAAGAAATTGAAGATGACGGGTGGGACAGACGAGGCTGATCGTGTGCGACAGGCTAAGAATGACTTGTCGCTTAAGGCGATGTTTACTGGGCAATAGCTGCGTTGGGCCATCGCAGTTGTGTGTTGCTTCATTTGCGTGTTGTTTTTCTTCTTGGGATGATTTGCCATTTTACAGTACACTCACGGGTTTTATATTATTTCTTTTTCCTTACACGCACATTTTTCGAACTTTCGCGATTTCTGTTTTTTTTTTCTGTTTTATTTAGCTTTCTTGATGTGAACATTCACACGCTTAATATCTTATAGCACTGCGTGTTTCGAAACGCGCATGGGTTCTCGGTGGAGGGGTGAGGTGTTCATGACATGGGAAGGAAGGAGACGCCCCAAGGGGAAGCGTCAATAGTAGCAAGGAGCCGGAGGACAATGGAGACTGTCGGGCCCGGGCTAGACCGTCTGGTGCGAAGACGTGATACGAAGACGACAGAGGGAATGGCAAACGATGGATTTTGACTCAGGCCGAGATGAACGCGCCTTCGTTATGTGGCCTGTCCTCGACTTGATTCACGCTGAAAAGGGAAGAAGTGGGCAGTGCATCAGTTCAGAAAAAAAGGGCATCTGGATCGACACCTGTACTGTAAGCGTATCGTAGGGCTGTCACAACGTCGAAGACCCCAATCGCTGGCATTCGCTTTTTCCTCCTTGTCACCCGCTCGTCCGAAGCCACCCTCCTTCCCTTATGATTTTTATGTACTATCTTTTTGCTGTTTGGTTTCGTCTTTGTTGGGTATCTTGTGTACCGAGATATAGCGAAAAGGTCGGAGTTGGTGCGTTGACGTATAGTAGCTTTCTTTGAGTAGAAATTAGCAAGTTCGTACTTTGTTTTTCGTGTCAGGATAGTCATCTGTCTAGAAATAGATACTGCATTCGCACTGACGTTTCGGTTGCTGTAACCGTGATGATGATGATCTCATTGAGAATGAATTGTTTTTGTTCGCTAGCGACCTATACACCCCTCTTCGAATGTGTAGAGTACAGCAGTCCCTGGGATATAAATAAAATTAAAATAAAAGTATAGAGTAGCCTATAGCGCCCCATCTACCTGCGTGCCGCGATGCTGAGTCTGTTAACATCTGTATTACGATATCGTTCTTTCTCCGTCCCGAAACTCTCTAGAATGGGGTCCTTCCCTTTTTGTCCTTGGCATCTGTACACGCGCCGTGGTCAAGCAGCAAGCGTACGGTCTCTGGTCCGCCTTTAGACGAAGCTAGGTGTAACGGAGTGCGTCCAGAACTGTCCACGGCATTTACGTTCGCGCCTCGCTCAAGCAGAAGGCGGGCAACGAGAACTTGCCCCGAGATTGACGCTTGGTGCAACGGCGTACTTCCACCATTGTTTTTGGCCTCTATATCCGCAACATGGTCGAGCAGTAGTCGTGCAACTTCGAGCACCCCAAAAAAGGATGCCACATGTAATGGCGTCCAGGAACCCACATCTTGTATGCTGGTATCGGCTCCGTGTTTCAGTAGTAGCTCCACAATCTCCTCGTAACCGTAACGCGATGCTTGGTGCAAAGCAGAATATCCGTTGTTGTCCACAGAGTTGATACGTGCACCGTGCTCTAGTAACATCTGAACAACCTTTAGGCGTCCATCCCGTGCGGCTATCATAACTGGAGTGGAGTGATCGATTGTTTGGGAATCTACATCTGCGCCGTGGCTGAGTAACCACTGCACGACATTAATATATCCGCCCAACGACGCAGCTAGTAGTGGGGTTCTATAATCGTCGCCAGGAAGATCCACGGCGGCGCCATGATGATGTAATAGCTCTGCCACCTTGAAGTGTCTCTTGTGCAATGCCGCCGCCAGTGGACTGTGATTAAAACCGCCCCTCGCATTTACTTGTTCTGGATGCTCGGCGATGATGTGCGTTGCTAAGTCATGAAATCCGCACAACGAAGCATAATATAGTGGTGATCCAGGATTCGTGGTCGTCCGCCATTTGAATTCATACCAACAATCGTCCACGTCGTACAACTGGCGCCACGCGGCAAAATGGGGTTTCGCTGAGTCAAAAAGACGCCACATCCCATCTGCTATCCGCGACGACACCATCCCGAACTGCGCGTGCTCCACCCAATGCTCACTGGCATATTCTGCCAACGGAAAGCTACGAACGACCTGCGTCTTTTTCAGGCTGCCGTCCAACTGGAGTAGATTCCCCAAGCAAGCCTGGGCGAGTGTCGTGTGTGCAGGCTCGGTCATGATATGAAAGTGCGCAACCTCGCCTTTAGAAGAGGAAAGGCGATCGGAAGTCAAGAATTCCTTGACAGAAAAATGGGAAAACTGAATGACGCGGGAATAGCCATTGTCGACGACGGTGATCAAGCTCGAGCACGTAGATAGCACGTCTTGTTGCGGATTCTCCGACCGGCAGTCCTCGTTTAGTTTCGGCGTCGATCCTTCGGCCTCTTCGAAGTCAAGAGCAAGTATGTCTGCGAGCTCCTCGACACGCAGAGGTCGGATCGCCATGGTAAGACATTGTAAGAGGCGATGAGCAAGGGACCGGTTGGCCGCCCCTATCTCCTTCAACACCCGTTCATATGTCTCATCCAAAGACTCTGGTAGGGCGTTAAGGGTTCGCCGGATGGTTTGTGGAAGGCAATGTCGCAACACTTCCAACTGACAGAAAACCCATCGGAACCTGCCAAATAATCAGCAAGTGCCATCAACAACGATTCACGCTCTTACATTCCATCGGCTTTTTCCGTGAGCGTCTCAATAACCAGTTCTTTATCCTGGCGTCTCCATCTCCTCATCGCTGTACTAGAGTTTGCGTAAACGACAGATTTGATATAGTCTTCAATATCCTTCTTTTGTCCATTTTGGTCGTGAATTGAGATCAGGTGAAACGCTAGGGGCTCAAGCACTGCTTGAATGTCGATCTCCGGGCGACTCGTCACACAAATGTGAAGATTCGAAAGCCGGAGGCCGACAAGATCCTGCAAGAGGTCAAGGACTTGTTCGCGAGCGGAAGGAATTCCATAAGCATTAGGACATTCGTCTAGCGCGTCTAAGATGATGTAGACTGGGTCTTGGTCAGGTAGTGCGAGCATCTCTTTAAGACATCCGATCATCGCTCTGGTGCTGGGTTTAGACGCGCCATTATTGTGTGCCTTATAAACGTGGGAAAGTATGTCGCAATAACTGTCGGAACGAGCAGAGAGCTGTGTGAGAAGGGAAGGGAGAGCGTTGTGGATGTTTTGTTTGTCGGTGTCCTTGAAATCGAAATAGAAATAGGCCATGGTGGCATCCTGCAACGCCATTATGTCTTGGATGATTGCGGAGCTGATTGCCAGTGTAAGTTTCTTGGGGGTGAACCTATGGAAGATGACATACCAAAGGACGCTCTTCCCCGAACCCGCTATAATGGTTCGAGCAATCAATATCTATGAGGATATGAAGGAAAAGATGGGCATACGTTTGCCGTGGATCCACAATAAGGATGTGGTCGACTTGGACATCCATTTCTTGGATATATTTCCCTTGAAGAACCACGTTGCCGTCCCTTCATGTTGAGCGTTAGATGCGATATTGTGATTAGTAGATGGATCTGGCGGAGACAACCACTTTCGGTCCTCCCACACCCGTCTTCGGCTCTCCTCAATCATCTGGCGCTCTGCGATCATAGCACTTCAGTTTAAACCAAGAGAGGCGGGACTGAAGAAGCACGAACGCTTCTCTTCCTCCATTTGAGCTTTCCTTTCCTGATCGGCTAGTCGTATGTTTGAGATAGCATTGTCAGTAGCTAAAGTGCAGAACGTACCCTTAATAAGCTGGTCGATGTTGTCACCGACGACGTTTAATCCCTCGCTGATAGTGCCTAATCCGCCCTCGATACGGTCCGTGGCCTTCCAGACCTGCGCAATCACCATCTTGACCTCCTCCTGCGTCAATCTATCCAGTCTGCTTAGGGCGCCTTTGATATCCGTCGTTCCAATTAATGTCTTAAAAAAATCCTTGAAAAGCCTCTCTGAATCGCTGTCAACGATGGGAAACCTGTGATCAGGGATCGACTCACTTGCCCGTCCCTGCTTTATCTCCTTTGTCATAATTGCAAATATCTTAAGTACTTCAACCATGATCTCGACGAGGATGTCCTTGATCACCTCCATCTTCGGCATGTCGGTATATTCCTCGAGCCGTTTGAAGACGTGCCCAATGCGGTCGAAGATCTCGACGAGCGCATCGTGGCTCGCAATAACGTCCTTTGCCGCCTGTGTGGACCCGGCATCAGATCAGTGAGGGCGATCCAGGACGATAGCTACCGAAAGGAGGACGCCGGCACCAGCAAAAATGACATTTGCGGGTGAGAATACCTAGAAATATGATATCAGAGGTTGGATCGTAGGAGGATTATCCGAATGGTATTTACCAGTCCAATGCCCGCACCAATCACAGACGAAGATGCATAGAGGACGTTGACGATCGGGTTCAGCGATTTCATCAATTTATCATCGCCAGACGCAAATTCCTTGAACTGTTCGACCAGTGTTCGAAAGACAGCGAGAATTTCGGCGGCAGATTTGCAGGCCTCAGGCTTCAACTTGGCCATCAATGGTTCTGCGCGAAGGTCTTTCTTCGTCTCCTCTTCATACTTTCTCAGGGAAGCTTCAATGATGTCATGTATATTAGAAGGAGAGGAGCTTGAAGCAGTGGGAGTTGTCTTAGACATCGCAACAGCAGTGAGGAGAGGGTCGGGGTCCGAATATATGATTGTTTTTTTAATTATATCCAGAGCATATGATATGATAACTTACTGCCAGTGGCAGGACAGGTACGGGTGAGAAGCAGGACCATCAGAACGAGAACCGTTGGTCATATAAGGTTTGACAGGTTACGCAGTTACGTCCGCACTCGAGTCTCATTGGAAAATGTGATACTGTGAGGCAGCGATGTCATGACTGCAGTCTGACTCAGTCAGACTTTGACTCGCGTCAAGTGACTATTTTCTAGTCATTTAGTCAGACGCTGGTCAATAGTCAAGGTCCGTAGGCCGGTCCGTGGTCCGGTCCGTAGTAAAGTCACCTAAGGAGATATTTTCATTTCTGCATCGCGTTTTGGTATTGTGGGGTCGTAACAGAGGGTGAAAACTGTATTGAGAACTCAATATCAATGAAATACATGAGTGAGAATATGTTTCGTCCGTTGTGCCATCATAAAACTGTTAAAAGTAACTTCAATGGAATCTTGGTAGCGACAAGAGGTGGGTTTCTGAATCCAACATGACCAGTAACTCATTGTGAGAGATGAAGGAGACCGTAAAAATATATTTGGCATTGCACATTAACGAGCATGAGGCATGAGGGACGAGACGAGGGAGAAGTGTGGGCATCGACGGTAACCGGTTACCGGTTACCTCTCGGTCCGGTCAAGGGCCTTTTCCGAATGTAGTGACCTCGTGCCGGAGATGGCATTATCTTATCTTATCATGTCTTATCAGTTCTCACGGTTGTCTGACTTGACTAGTCAATAGTCAGTCAGGGTGGCGTGACTGTTGTGACTTGACTCTCCTGACCCGGGGTCAGCCTGACTTGTACAACACTGCTGTGAGGCGTCACCGCGTCACCTGGGTCTGTCGCCGATGGACTTCGAGGGCAGCGTTGTTAAGTAAAGGCATTGGGTTGAGAGGAGTACAAGTCGTCGTCCGAGTCGTCTGTAAATCAGGTGGACGCACCCGAGTCCGATGCGTCAGCCAATTGGGTCCCGGCATATGTCGTCCCTCAATTCCTCACCAAGGTTGGATCGGTTAACAACTTGGCACAAGCAAAGTGGTCATTTTATTTCAAGTGGTGCAAATTTGAATGAGGTAGCGATAAATAGATATTTATTACCCGTCGGATTGTAAGGAGTATCGATAGGTGGTTTGCGGATAGGTAAGTGGGTAAGGTGATACTAGGTAGCCCGTGGCATGTATCATAGGAGATGTCCGTAAGGTATTAAATGTTGATGGAAAAATGTACTATGGCCCGGTGGAGAACGAAGAGAGAGAGAGATGAGGTAGGGACCATGGGCAGTTGCACAAAACGTAGTCCGCATCTAGGCGTGAACTTCAGTTCCCAAACGAGAGCCCCGAAGAGCCGAAACGCCGTCCTTCCTGGAATCATTTTCAATCACCAGCTTAGCATAGCGGAGGCCGAATCTTGTCTCGGGCTGATACAATGCTCACCGGTCACCAGATACAGTGAAGCACTGAAAATAGTGTATCTGAATCCCGCAGAACACAAAGAATTAAAATTTGGAGATATTACACGATCAAAACGCATGGTGTCCATAATGGGGATTCCTCCACGGGGATTCCTCCACGGACTCTATTGGTTTGAGAATGCCAGTGGATGATGCCGCGTACGGATGAGTTCAGTTCCACTTACGAATCTACGTCGCACCGCATATAGAATTCCGCATTGTCCCGAGTCGGCGCTTTCCTCGCTCGCCCATCGAACGGAATTTTGAAAGCGACGCACCTGTTACGGTTGTGATATGCACTGGGGTGCGGCGCACAACGTTCCGACGGCCCGGGCAACAACAGTACAAGTGCCGCATCAGACGGTACGGTTGATATTTCTCAGTTGCAAGGGCTACCAGTCACTAGTCACTGGCAACGATGATGGCCTTTTTATCTTGGCGACAGAGCATCGCGACCGAGATTGCTACCGAGAACGTGGAAATAATGTGCGTGTGAAAGACCCGAACCGTACGTTTGCAGCGCGTTTGTGAGCAGAGCCTGTTGTTGAACGCACCTTGAACCCAACGACTTCCTAACACCTTCGAATACTCTACTCGTCCCTATTTTCAATGTCTCGAGCTTTCGGTGTCGGGCAGAGGAACGATGCAGGTATTCCAACCAACTCTTTCTCATTGTAACCCCCCTTTTTTGTAACGCATGTGTTCAGCTCAACATAGTTACCCGCCGGGTTCGTCTTGGGCTGGACAAGATCAAGCGCAACTAGAAGAGATTGACGGCTCAGAAGCTTTATTCACCATGTATATGGAAAGGGCTGGGAAAGAGGACAAGGAGATGGCGGAACGCTGGAAGGCAGATGCTGACAGTATCCTCGTCTTTGTGAGTTATCTTTTTGCGATACCCACGCTCACGCCACCTGACGGCGACTGTAGAGTGGCCTATTCTCTGCCACAGTCGCGACCGCGGTTGGACTAACCTTCCAGGACCTCAAACCGGATCCCCAGGACATATCGAATTTCTACCTCGCCAACATTTACCAGCTCCAGCTCCTTGCCAGCCCTAATGGGTCACAACTCACCGTCCCTACCTCGCTGCCCAACCCACCCGCATTTTCTCCGCCAGCGTCCGCCGTCTGGGTCAACTCGCTCTGGTTCTTGAGTTTGGTCATCAGTATCACGTGCGCCCTGTTTGCTATTTTGTTGCAGCAGTGGGCACGCTTGTATCTCACGACTTACCACCCGCGACACACTCTGCTCAAAGAAGCGCGAATCCGTGAGCTCCTCGCTGAAGGGATCAACAAGTTCCGCCTTCCCCTCATCGCACATGCATTGCGGGCTCTCCATCACCTCTCCTTTTTCCTCTTCCTCGGGGACTTGCTATCCTCCTTTTCAATACCCATGTCACTGTCTTTGCCTTTGTGGCTCTTTGGATTGGGTTATTGACCGTGGCGTACACGTTTTTATCATATGTACCCGTGTTTTGGAGCAACAGCCCGTATTTCACACCACTTTCGCCTCTGATCTGGCATTCGACTCTAACCAGCCTCGCGACTCCCAGATTTCTAGCTAGGATCACGTATCCTGGTTTTGAACTGACGTCCTGGAGTCGCTTAGAGGCCATTTATCGCAGACGCCGTCACCAGGGAATGACGAGAGCAGCCGAAGAATCCGCGCAAGCCCAGTCACGAGAGCTCGATGGTCGTGCTTTGCTATGGACATTCAAATCTCTGAACGAGGACCAAGATCTCGAACGGTTCATCGCGGGAATTCCCAGCTTTTGCAGCTCGAAGGCAATCGAAGATTCTGTGAGCTGCCTTACAAGTTTAGCCGACGAGGGATTGTCGAATGCTTTATTTTCGCTGATGCATCGCACCTTGACATCTAATCTGATCAACGAGGCTACCAAACTGAGGCGAATCCGTGCTTGTACCAAGGCCATTGACGCGGCACCAGGTCTGGCATCTTGGCGGTCATTGGGCTTGGTTTTCGGAGAATGGGACGAATTATTAGGATCCATTGATTTTGGGCGTTCCATTGTTCGCATCATTGGCAACCCTGGCAACGACCCACGCACCGACTTCTGTGCACGGTGCATAGTTGCCGTAATTATCGCACGTTCGCAGAAGGAAGGCGGATCGTCTAGTCTCGCAACCGCCCTACTGGGCATATCAGATGATCTTCTTTTCAGATATAATATAGGAGGCCGCAATAACGTCCTACTGGCCTCCCTCATTTTTACTACTTGGCAAATCGTCCAGTTTCGCTCCGAACACCACACTTGGGATGGCGTGTTCAACATGTCATCCCGGACTCTCGACAGCTTGTTGCTTGATATCGATGTGCGGCGTGCGTCGTCTGAGCTTCAGCAGGAGTTTTGCGGCCTGTGGAATGAACTTGTCCAGACGGCGCGAGATGGCACAGAGGCCCACGTGCGATCGACCGCCACAGAGACCCTGAGACGTATTCGGGGGTGCTACCTCGCGTTGCACGGAAACACGGACCCTATGATCCCAACAGCATTGTCTACCGACAACCACGATTTCATTCTATGCCGTGGCTCCACATACCCTTTGTGCAGCGTTCAAAGCCACCACCCCGTTCCTCTGCACCCAGCTCCCCACAGTCCTGAGACGCTTACCAACGTAATTGCGACGCAAGGCATCGCTGTTGCTCCCTCCACTCCGCCTACAATTATCTACCCCGCGCGTCCGGTCTAGGTCACTACTGTTCCTGGACCCGCCGTCTGCCGCTCGCTTACACCATTCACAACTCGTTAACCCCACTCCACTGCCGTCCTCGTCCTTCACATCAGATACGCAACTCCTCTAACATAGACGTTAACCCCCTATTTCACCTCAAGTTTCCAATAGCAATGAGACTCCGTCCTTCGCTTTCTTCCTCCGAGCCAGTCAATGTAACTCTCACTTTACCGGAGAGCTCAGGCAACACATCTACGTCGACGGCAGTCGATTCACTACCTTCCTCTTTCTCCAGTCCAGCTCTCTGCCACTTTCAGACTTCCCCGTTACCAGAAAACATCGCATTTCTGAGTCTTCCCGGCCCTTTATGAGCGTAAGTGATGATCCTGAGCACATGGTAGGGAATTCTAACGTCCGAATCTTAGCGCGCTCCTTTTGAGGGAGTGTCGACAATCACGTTGCTTTTCATCCTAGCCCGTCTCTCGATTTTCTTAATTAGAGTACCCGTCCGAGACTCGTGTAACGTACTCGTCCAGCTGGCTGGAATCTTCTTTGGTACTAGTACTCGGACTAGTTCATCATTACTATTATAGATATGTGCGAAGTATGGGTTGGATTACCCTCCGCTCTTGTCTCGAAAGAAGCTCAAAACGCACTGAGGAAAGGGAGTTGGAAGATCGGCAAACACTACTAACAAAGAAGACGAAGAGAAAAGGCTGTAATTGAAAGAAATATACGCAGGGGAGAATATCGGGCGCGCTGTGCATCCGAAGGGAGTAGCTTAAGTCCGCTCTTAGCGGACTGTCTAGCTATTATCTACAGTATTGTACAGTATAGGTGTGCGAAGTATGGGTTGGATTGCACATGTTTGGTAATAACCTCACCCAAGTCGTACCGGCTGTTGCCGTCACTTTATATAGACGAGACGCCATCCTATGCGTCTTCACAATCCGCACCCAAGCACATATTATCCTAAAAATTTAACCCGTCCTACACCACTGATATAAGGCGAAGCTGACTGTAAGCAGCCAACGTGCTGACGTAGATGGACGAAGTATAGGACTTAGACAAGAGTGGGGGAAATGCTGCTGACTCTGACTCTTGCGTCGGCTCGTCTTTCCCCAAGGAACAATATTCGTGCCACGAACCTTGAAGCTTGACCAGTAGTGTTGCTATTGTCTATGACAATCATAATTCTCTGTGGTTCTTCCCGAGTCCCAACAATAACGACGATAAATTATGCTAGCTCCCTACCATCGCGACTGTATTTCTCTATGACAGTCTCTAGCGTATGACAAAAAACTGACTGATAAGCACACGGTATGTCTTGGCCAACCTTTCGTTGCGAACTTGCCTCTATCTGGTCGAAAATTTCTGCCTTCTCACATAGCAGTATGTCCTGGAGCCAGGTACGGACAACATTGCAGCAGATACTGCCTTCGATGTTAAGCCGTGCGCGCAATTATTAGGCGATCGAATGGGGGGGGAGATGACAGATGACAGTAGCGTTGAAATCAATCCAAGTATGATAACCGTTTGAGCTTCACGTGGCGCAGTGGGCGACCTAGGTTGAGTGCGAAAACTATGGACAAAATTAAAGTCCCCATTCGTGACGCGTGAATAATCGACTTTGAACTGGTCAATGGTTCAGCGTCAAGTGGCGCGCTCGGCATCCAAGATTTCCCAGATGGAATGCCACGAGCCTGTCAGACAGCATGTCCGGAAGGTCGTCAGGACCCAATCCTTAGCCTCGTTCCGAGAGCCGACTGCTTATCTTATCTCAGCATGGGTTACGAGTCACTTGGAGCAGCGCAAGAATCTGCGATTACAGTAAAAGCCGCGCGGTTGTTGCAGCCAGCGGCCGGCGTAGGAAGGCGAAGGGTGTGTTTGATTTTGTTTGCGCAGTTCGGTGTCGATGTCTCTTTCACATACACATCTTTGCGGTATCTGGTGACGAAGACGAGTACAAAGTGAAGGTGACCACGATTATTTGTCTGTCTGCTGAGTACCAGGCTCAGTAGTGCAACGATGGAGTTATGCGTTATGCTTGCAGAAAAAACTCCCACGTTCCAATTGGGGATATTGGGTTAGTATGAATGCTCAGGCGCTCAGGGCTTATCAAGACAACTGCAAAGGGTGAAGAGTTGGTTGAGATGACTGACCAATAACGAAACCACTTCCCGTGCGCTCCGAGATGTGTGCATATTATTGGGTCCGAGTCACGGGATTCTAAAGTGTTGGCCAAAGTTCTCCGAGCTCGGGGGTGGAAGCTGATGAAGAAAATGAGAGGCGCTTCCGAGGAGTAGTTTGCCGGCTCGGACCGGCTGTCGCATATTGTCTCTTGGATATGTCACGGTGACCCCAGTCTCCCAATCAGAAAACGATTGCTACTCTTGCGTTCCCGTGATAACCATGGTACGAGTATATAAACCTCTCCAATCGAGTGGGGACTTGCCAACAACACACTTAGCAAACTACTCACAGACAACAGACACCACCATGGTTAGCAGCACTACAAGAGTTTGGTTCATCACCGGTAGGTGCCTCACACCGCTCCCAACGCTCCTCGACCTACCCATTTGCTTCAGGCGCGTCTGCGGGGCTAGGCCTGGCGCTCACTCGCGCGGTTCTTGCTCGTGGCGACTATGTGATCGCGACTTCGCGATCGTTGAAGTCTTTCGACGAGCTGCGCCAAGACCCCAACATCGATGGGACCAGACTGAGAATCATGACTCTGGACGTTACCTCACCATTCGGCGAAATAAAGCAATGCATAGATAAAGCCCTCGCCATCTGGGGCCGCATCGATGTCCTTGTCAACAACGCAGGTACAGTCACTTACGGCGTCAGTGAGGAGCTCGGGTGTGTATTTCAAGCTCACCTCCATCGGGAGGTGTAACATTGACACTTGCATTTGTAGCGCCGAAGGCGTTATGAGCGACATGAACACGAACTTCGTTGGGCCCATCAATGTCACCAACGCCGTCCTTCCGAGCATGCGCGAGCGGCGTGATGGGACCATCGTCATCATCGGAAGCCGCTCTGCTTATCGCACCTCGATCCTCGTAAGCCCCCCTTTCTTTATGCCATTCGTACATCGTCTCACTTGTTCGTTAGGGCACTGGTGAGAACCTAATTGCGCTGCGCTACACCCGGGCTCCTGACTTACATTCCCGTCCTTAGCAGCCTACTCTTCATCTAAGGCCGCTGTCCACGGTGAGTAAATTCATAACATGCTTTCTCCCCAACGCACCGCACTAATCCCCGCCCTATAGCATACGCTGAGGTGCTCTCCCATGAGCTCGAACAATTCAACGTCCGCGTGACGATCACCGTCCCGGGGGGCTTCGCAACCAAGATCAACGCTCCGGTTCGCGCGGGCGTGCCGCTCGTAGGCTACGAGGGGTTGCGCGACGGCATGGACAAATTTTTACCGAACTACGCCAAGATCCCCAAGGGCGACCCCGACCTGGGCATGAATGCCCTCGTCGACGTTGTGCGCCGCGAGGGTCGCGCCGCCGGCCATGGCCCGCCGCCTCTCTGGCTATTCCTCGGGGAGGACTCGATTCGCGACGTGCGTTTGCGCTCGAAGGCTTTCGAATCGGTGCTGGAAGCGTGGGAGGACGTCGGATCGAATTTGGGTCTTCCTGTGGAGCAGCCTCAGGCGTGACCTACATGTTCTTGTTTGTAATATTACTGTAATATCGGGTGTTACTCGGTACAAGAGAATAAGCCAATGTAAATGTTATCTGTTCTAGAACGAATCTATCCCTGTTCGCGATGAATGAGACGAGCCCACGTATGTGGGCTCTGGATATGGGTGTCGGGACGTAATTCTTAGGGTGACCTTCTCTAATACGTAGCCGCGGCTTTGCCGGGTTTCATGTTCCACGCAATAGTACAAGATCTGGTGCATAGCCTCTAGTAGGAGAATTACGGAACTTCATCCTGGTACGGTGGGGGGATCAGATGCGAAGGCTATATCGATCTCCCTCGACCCCGAGGATGTCCTGCAGAAGCTGCTACGGATCTAGTGGATCGAGATGAGCAATATTAGCGGATCAGAGCGGCAGGGGGGAGGGGGGGGGATTGAATCGATGCCAACCGCGTGAATGAATGATGCTAAGAAGATGAGCGTGAAAAATAATATCATAAGTGGCGTCAGTTCGATGAGAAGGGCGGAGGGAGCAGGCGTGGGGCCTCGTTGGAAGCACAGACCCGAGCATCTATCGGCTTCAAGTGAGTACCCACACGTTCTGTCTTACGCGTCAGGTATAACGCACGAAGCCACGAGGATCCATGCCGCACTGCCGCCAATGGACGTTAATGACATGGACAGTTAAGCGCCGCAGTGCTGGTGCAACAACTCGGATCGTCCTGCTCTCGTACGACCCTCTCCGGTCGTCTATAAGTCTTGTTACTCGGGGTTTCACAGGATAGATGACCTCTGACTAGAGGGCAAAAGAGGGTCCATATTCCTGAATCGAATGAACGTCACTGTGGTATAATCACGGCCGCCGAGCTCCCTGAGCGCTGGCCTTCTGCTGCTTTCCGATTTTCTCCTTGCTAACAGAGCCCGCGTCTTTGGGAACCAGCAGGTGGCGAGCCGTATCCTACCGATTTTAGATGCGCCTGAGTAAGTTATGCGCACGGTTCCTAAAGCTTCTGTTCATCAAAAGGGGATGAAAGAGTCGACTCCATAGCCATAATAAGAAATGAAGGTCTACTCGGATGTTGCGCCGCTTTAGCCCCAGTCTTACAATCTATGAGCACGTCCCAGTCGTCCCTCCGATGTTTTCTGCCATATTCAGCACGGTGCACAGTACGTATGTACTATGCCCAGTGGCAAGTCCGTCGGGAATTGAGGTGTTCGTGGGGATAGCTCTCCTCCGCGGACATGGATGGTACCCGGCGGCGTCGTCGTCGTAAAGATATTTTTAAACAGGTGGATCAGAGCGTCAATATATACACAACACAGAGCCTAGACCAGCCTGAGATGCTTGCCAGTGAGTGTAGGATAATCGGAAACCCGGTCCGTTCAAGTTGTTGCAACTCGCAAGAATCCCTACGTTTTTGGTCAATTTCCAGGTCCGCGGGTAAATGTACTGTGTGCAAACATGAGTTTCGTCATCGAGAACGAGGAAAGCCAATCTACGCAGGGTTTGCAAGGAGACATACCTTGACCCTCAATAGGCTTAGCAGGCACAGCCATGACCGCAGTGAGTGGCAGTGCAACTAATAGTGCAGTCCTACTGGGCGTAACCTCATCAACTCCCTTACCACCACTACAACCGTTTCTCAAATGAGTCTCGATCGCAACCTCTTCACTCTCAATATCGTTCAAAATGGACGCAATCCTGCCGTGCAGGACCTCGTTCTTCCTTCGGGGGTGGTGTATTACTCGAAAGAGAGGGAAGCTGGTACGTCGTATCGAATAAATCTATTTGGTACGTTGCGCAGCCACTATCTGTCCTCGTTTTGCATTGACTCGAGGGCCCTCGCTCGATGACACAGATCCCATGTCCCAGAGCATGCTTGCCTCTGCGACAGCACCACACGTATCAAGCAAGCACAAAACAATAGAGCTTCACAACCCCACTCAAATTGTAGAGTTCAA
Organism: Lactarius quietus; assembly: GCA_015025155.1. Lineage (NCBI taxonomy): Eukaryota > Fungi > Basidiomycota > Agaricomycetes > Russulales > Russulaceae > Lactarius > Lactarius quietus. The sequence goes on from WITN01000136.1 coordinate 120,128, forward strand.
GTCGACTGGTACATTAATCTTCAAGTGGTGTTTCACCTGGGAAGAGTCAGTGAGCTGTCCTTTGGTGCGTTCCTCGACCGGTATAGCTCACTTCACTTCCTTGGACGACGCAGAAACGTCTTTGAGTGGAAACGAGAAGAGTGCTTTCTCATCCGGAAACCAGATCCCGCTGTCCTCGTTGCGATCACAAAGGAAACCGCCGGGAAGTCTAGGACATCGACTGTGCAAATTTTGGACTACAATCTCAACCGGTAAGCCTGGTGCCACCGAGTCGTCTCCCATCGTAACCCTCCACGTTGCGCTGTACAGATTCGACATCGCGGACCGCAAGGGCCTCGAAATCGCCCTTCTCACCACGCTACTCACCATACAGGATATGGCCGCAGCGAACAACGCCCCCGCCGAGCCTATCGTCCTCGCACCACCCGTACAGCCCGAAGCGCCACCATCACCGCCTCCACGTCCTGCGCCAAAGACAGGCATCAACCGCATCGCAGAGATGCACGCGATGCGCTACGAGCCGAACGAGGTGACAGTCAACGAGGAGGGAACAATCGAGGATTACGGCGAGTACGCGGAGGCTCTGCTAGCGGTACGTCCTCGCATGCGTTCGTTTTATGCAGTCATTGTAGGTCTCACGGTCTCCACGCAGGACGACGCGATGCTATTCATCACAGTCCGCTCTGCCTCGCCTGCCGACGTGCAGCGAGTACTGCAAGTCGTGGAGCAAGTAAAGCGCCTACGCCACAAGCGCGGTACGTGCCCGGTGCCACATCCCTTCCCCAACTCCTCACCACTCACGCATACTCTCCTTTACCAGAGGTGAACGCACCCGCGCTATGCGAAGAGCTCAACCAATACGTCGTCTACGACGCCCAGCCACGCGCCCCACAGCGCATCAAGCTCGACGACCCGCCCGCGAAAGCATATACGCCGCCCTCAAGCCTGACCATACACCTGAGCAAGATTCCCATGCCCGAGCTCTGCCCGCGTCCCGTAGCGCCCAAGGGCCATCAACAGCAACAACAACAACAACAGCAGACCGGACCCGCGCGCCCTCCACAATACTTCCCCATGCCTAGGAACGGGACTGCCCCGGCACCACCTCCCCCGCCACGGAATAACGCGTCACTCAGATCATCCACGTCGTCTGCGTCGGCGCCGCAACCGAGGAACCAGCGAGCACAGTCGATGATATTTTCGTCTGCGCCGACACCACGCCCACCACAGCCAACGCAGCAGAACGCGGCGTGGCGCGGTAGTATCTGGGGCCGAAGCCGGAAGTTAAGCTAATTTGACAATAATTTGGCGTGCCTTTTTTTTTTCCTTTGCTTCATTGTTGATTTTTATACCCTACATTCGGCCGACATAGTATTAGACCTTCTTCCCCTCATCGCCTCACTGTCCTGTTCTGCGATGCTAACAGAGCGGTACCCATGCTCAACCTACACGGTCACGTGATGTTCGCGTAGAAACGACTCGGACTTGTACATGACAGTTACGCTTCCAGGAATGTTGGCATGTTCTTTCCGGAGGAAACTTGAGGAACCGAGAAGCAGCTGAAAAGTGTTTTGATTTGCGCTTGATTTGCGCTGCATTTATCAATCCCTGTGATGGTGGCGCACAGGGACAAAGAGAACTCTGGAAAATTAATTTAGGGACCCATAAAGTGCCGGAAGAAATGCACAGATCTACAAAGACATCAAGTGTGTGTGAGCATGCATGCCTTATGCAGTGTGTGAGTGTGATCAGACCTTGGGATTTCACGCGGCGTATACTGTAAGTCATTCGGGTAAGCTTTCATGGAAGCTTCGCGCACCCCTCCAAGTCCTCATGATATTCAAAACTGAAGCATGTCATTGCGTTCGGTACTTGCGGCTGTTTTAGCGTGCCCGCCCCTCCTTGTGCGCAATTCCCCGTCATTCGTGGACAGACAACCCGCAAGCAATTCTAAGAACATTTTAATACAGTAATGCGACGTGCTTCCATAGAGACTGTGATCCATCCAATGATCTATGAATGAATTACATCGGCATCGGCAGAACACTGGCAGAGAGATGATTCACTTCTAGCGGCTGAGAAAGTGAATTGCAAGCGCAAGTGCGCATATGCTCAGCACGCGGCTATGTCAGCACTTAGCACGCACGCACGACAGGACGCCGTTGGAGTAAGTCAGCCAAGAAGTTGAACGACGACTTATTGCCATGCGGGTACGACGGAGCCTTTACTGTAGTTCCCTGCTTCTGGTCTCGGTAGAAGTGTGTTCTAATGCGGTGGGGCGATGGAAGCTAAGCCAGAGCCAGAGCCAAAGGGAGGGATTAATAGTGGTGGCAATCGACTTGGCCCTAAGGCTCGCCGAATAGCGCCAGGCGGCTTCGCTCCCAACCGCCCACGCAGCGTAACTTAGCAAGCAACAACCCTAAAAAAATGTGACGTGGGCACGCAGGTGTCCATCAGACTACAATCGCAACACCAAAAGGTTACAGGTAATTCTCCCACTGCATGTCGTGCCACTTTGGGGAGTTGAGGGACAACGTCCACACACTGGCTTGCTTTCTTGCTCGCTCGCCGGCCGCCGCGCGGCGACGCAAATGACAGCCGGCGCTGTATGGGCGTCTATAAGGGACGTCGCACGAACGGGATCCCCATTCGGTATGAGGAGCGCAGGCGCGCGTGTTCATCTTACGGTTAGCGCAGAAAGACAAATGGCCTCAGCGCGGTGATAGATAGATTGATAATTGATAAACGCTATGGAGCGAACGACGGTGCTAGACCGCCTTGAGCTTTGGGTGATTAAGGAGTGGGAGGAGGTCTAGCCGCCTAATGACAACATGTTTGTATTTAGTGCTCTCGTTGGCACGTGTACTGTACGAGAGAGAGGGAGAGGAGATATAAGTTCACAAATGGATGTGGGTGGTGCACTTTAGGCGAAGCGAGAGTGGTGTAATGTAGAACGAGCGGCTGGCGATGGTAGTAGCACAGGGAAAAAAAAAAGGTAGTGTACAGCACAAAGAGCAGGGGTCCATTCATAGTGGACCGATATCAGGAGTATCGTTTATAGAAACAACGAAAGTGTCCTGAAAATGAGGGAGAGGCAGCAAGTGGTGTTTGCAACGATGGGATAGACAGATAAATGGAAGCAAAACAAATTGCGTGGATGGTGGATGATGTGTTCTGCTAAAATCGGGTATCGAAATGTGAGGGAAGAAGAAATTACGAGCCGCTTGCTTAAGGAAAAGCGTAGTAGAGCACAACATAATGATATAAGAAAGATGATGATACGAAAAGAAGAAAAGCAGAGGCAAAATGAAGAGGGGTTCAGAGACTGTTCACGATCTCGACGATACCGCGCCAGCCGGACAACTCGTCATCTTTGAAATCGATAAAGTTTGCCAAGGGAAACCACGACTCTAGCGTACTGCGACGCGAGCGCGACCGAGTTTCGTTGGGGTTGTTGTTTGCCTCAGCGCGGAGATCGCAGCCGGAGGCAGTACGCAATCTTCCTCTTCATCGATCGGGGAATGGGTTTCAGCGACAGGAGCGACGGTCGCCACGGAGCCGATCGGCAACACAGCAGGCAATATAAATGACGAGGCCCTCGTGCGACCTGATCGTGGTGCTGGTGGCTGTGGTGGTAACGTCGTGAACGCATCATCGTCGTCTTCTACGTCAGCTTCTTCGCCAGCGTCTGTGTCACATTCTTCGTCCTCGTCGTCGCTCATGCTCATGAAGTTATGTTGGCGCGGGTTTCGAGCAATGCGTCCTGAGACGCGGGAGATCCCCTCGAGGCACGCAAGGGCATTGTTGCGCTCTGCATTGCGCCGCCGTGAGGTGCGAACTGAGGTAGTATTCGACGAGAAGGAGATGAAAGAGTGTTGCAAGGTACGAGGAGATGTAGGGCGAGAGACGGACGAGATAGGTGAGATAGATGGCGATAGGGGTGATGCGAAGGACGGAGCGAACGAAAATGGAGGAGCAGAATGAGGAGGCTGGGGGAAACCCATAGAGAAACCCATAGAGCTACCTCCAGATGACGAAGACGAGGACGTAACTGGGAAGAGAGACGGGTTAGGAATGATTATGGGCGGGAGAGGGCGAGCGTGGTCGCGCTCAGATGGGATTTCTGGCAAAGCAGAAGATGGTGCAGGTCCTGGAGAGGGAAGAGTCCGTAGAGAGTCACGGGAAGGCCTCCGTGGTGGGGGTGCAGATAGGGGGCCATTGTGTCTGAGAGGCGTTGGCGACTGCGAACACAAACACAAAGTCAGAATATCTCGCGAGTCGTTGCGTTGGCTACGCACGGAGTTATGCTTGCAGAATAGGCAGTACCAGGGCTCGGTCGAGAGGGGATAAAAACTTGCTCGACCGCCGTTTGGTCGAACTGCGGTCCGCGGCGAAATCGAAAGAAAGAAAAGAATTGAGCTCATTGGTTGCGGCTGGCGAGTCTCCTCCGAATGGGTTGGTAAACTGGGGCGGTGGGTCGTTGTTGGGATAAAAGCGGCCCTCCCCGCGCGAATACATCATCTCAGAGGGTTTCGAAAGTGCCTTGGTGGGAAGAGAAGACTTGCGGAATTTGGAGAAAAAGGAGGACCTCGGTGACCTTGGGGTGGACACGGGGGACGCACGCTCAGAGAGCAAACCCTCGGTAAGAGCGAGCAGTAGTTGTCCATGGAACAGAGGGGGGATACGGGGGAAGGAGAGAACGTATGAGGAGAGCTTATAAAGAGAGAGAGAGGCTTGGCTCTGCGGAGCGGTGTTGCGGTGTGGCGTGGCCTACAAACCGGGAGTACTCAATCTCGATACGATCTACACGCCTCGTCCCTGGCGACCACTTGGCCCATCACACCGTTTGCGCCACCACCACGTGTTCCCGACTCGCGCGCCTCCCTTTCTGTGCCGCTCAGATGACTGTTCGGGTCCAGCGCGCATATTGCAATCATCACTGCTGCCGTTCCGTTTCCAATTCCTTATGTAACTTCATCAATGGAAGGCGAACCACACCACGATATGATGCTCTAGCCTGCCTCCTACATGTCTCTGTCTCGATGATGCCACCTCCTCCCGGTCCCGTTCCAAGCTGCTCTGCTTCCTCTGTTCCATTCGCCCGATTTCCTGATGTCACAGGCGTCCGCGATCACACTAAATCGTACTTTGCAATATATCGCCACTCGTCCTGTCCCCCTCAGCCACCAAACGAAGGGTCGAACTAGCGCTCCGCTGTTCCGTATGATTCTTGCCTTTCTAGGCCACATCCATGCCCAATTTGGAATTGGGCGTGCCTCTGCCGACGCCACAAGTCCGGCTCATCTATGAGCATGGTCCTATTTTTTCTTTTGTCTGTCTTTTCTCACCTCCACCTTGCGACAACCCTAAATTTCAGACCCGCCCGCAACGCGCACCTCCGAAAACAGCGGGCGTACAGGTGCGTCACGAGGATGTCTCGTCGCACCTACCTCCGGTTAGCAACAACCCGCGCTTGCTTTTCCGCCTGCGAGTCAGGGCTATAGATCAAATACTGTATTTTTAATTATGACGCGACGGTGCACACCTCATGTTCCGACCGCTGTCTCCAGAGTTCCGAATTCCAAACCTCCAGTCAGGAGCATTGCTTGGCGCGCTTGACTGGCGCCACAGCCTTTGCGTTCCTCAATAGCGCCGCGATTTAGCACCGTTCAGGCGGAAGCGCCACATACCCAAGTCGCGTGACGCCGTCCTCCCCGCTCCACCTCCATAGAATAGACCTTAGACCACTTCAGGAGCGGTGTCTCGACCTACCAGGGAGCACATGACCCACCTCTCCATGCCTGGCGGGCGTCTGTGTCGTCGACACCTCGCGGAGAATTACGTGGGTCGTATTTTGCTTCCTTAACCGATGCATTGATCAAGGCGATGCACGACTTATTAGTCGCCTAGTGGTGACCCGGACGACAGCCTCATGTCGGTTTCATCATGGTCTCCAAGCAAGTTGCGTCGAACCACTTTCAACACGTGTGGGGGTACCAGCACACGTTCCAGCCCTCACGCGTCTGCCTTACTACGCAGCAGTAAGCTTCCGTGTCTTGGGTATGAAACCATCGATATCGCTTGATGGTCCGATAACACTACCTGCGGATAGTCCAATTATGCACTACTGTATTAGAGTAAGCTAACTTATTACGAGTCTCCGGTGCGTAATGCCCCCGATTAGGTGGCATGCTTACTGATTCAGGCAGACTCGGATCTTCGGATTTTTCACCCGAACCGCTTCCGCCCAAACTACGCGTCGTCATATTTTATTTTTCCCCCTCCTTTTCTATTATCCTCCGGGAAAGATTGTCGCGGTTGTCGCGGCTCCAACTATACAATGTCCGGAGATTCCATTTGTCGACTCTAGCCTCTCGACCTCACTTGCCCACCGGCTCGCCGGCAATTAATCTATCCGTGCCCTCCATCTCACCTTCCGCCCATAGAGCAATATCCACCCATTCAGCCTGGTCGAAAGGGGGAAAATACGACTTTGCTTCATTTCGCCTGGCTGGTCTGTTGACAAGAAGGGAAGAGGAAGGGCGCTTTGCGACACTCGATTTTTTCCCAGAAGGCACGGGAAACGAATCGACTAGCTTCCCGTGCCAGCAAAGTCGAGTCTGTGAGACATTTACGTCTTCAAGTTCACCTGAATATTAACACTTCCAACGATCTTGGGCCCAGTGGCACTTGAGATGGTGTACAACCTCTGGGGGCCAAAAACGTAAATGCTTATAATTCCACAAGTTTTACGTATGGAAAGTCTGGTACCCCAGATCGACTCGCAAGGACGAAGATGGTGATCGATAACTCGCGCCACTGCAGCGTGTGTTGGCTCAACGCGTCATGTTTTCGACTGAGATGTTGGAATGGTACAGTCGTCACCTGTTCGGCGTTGCAATCACCCGATCCGGGATACTGTACCCATTACAGTACAGTGGCTTGCGCCTTGACGTATCCTGCACGACAGACGCTGGCAGACAGACGCTGTCACGATCCAGAAAAGCGCACACCAATTATGGTAACAACATTCAGCCTGGAGCGACCATGGCAATCAAAAGTGCAGCATTATGATGCCCTTGGTGGCGATTGATTAATGCACACCAAAGCGCGCGCAACGCAGCGTAACGCAACACGCCCTTACTTGAACTTCTTTTTTTGATGTACATGAGCAATGCTCGTAGTTTCAGCCACAATCACCAGTGGCATGGCAGGACATATGCACATGCATATGTCCCCTTGTCTTTGTCTTTGTCTTGCTCGCTAGCCTGCCTTGGTCGCTAGCGCTCCGAGAACACCGGCCTTCCCTCAAGCCTCGATGGCTGTCGACGCGACGAATAAGGCAGTTCGAATGACTGCTATTTGCACCCGACGGTACCGACCATGACAGCGTTGAAGAAGAGTAAAGAGGGGAGACGTGTTCGTACTAGGAGTTACATTAAGGGGGGAAACGTGGAATCGGGGGGCTGTGGTCTGACTTACAGGAAGTTCTAGGCAAGGAACGTGACGCGTGACAGGATAAATACACCCCTTGGCGCCCACTGGCACCCATCAATGGCTAAACACTGAGAGAGATAGGAAAACAACATTACCCGTGCGAGAAGGCAAGTAAACATTCGTCTCTTGGGAAATTGCGCTCCCTGAAAGAAGAAAGTGATTTCGTGAAGTTTGTGAAATGAACGATGAATGTATACAATAGACGTCCTTCTTCGGTGCCGTTCCAGTGCCTACTACGTGCGCATTTGGAATTTGTTACAGATGCCAATAAGAAATGTGGTGGCTGCTTCTGGCGCCGCTGTCGGTCGCACGGACGGACAGGATTGTCCGTCCTGCATCAGAAGCACCCAGCGACGGAGGCACCCAAAAAAAGGGGTCACCAGGCAGGCAGGCAGGCAGATAAGTTAGTGGCGCGACAAGAACATACAATTCACAGGAGGAAACTTTTAAGGTTCTCTACGTGTCGTTTCGTGCTTACCCAGAAGTGGGTGGCCCAGACCGACCGAGCGCTGTCAAAGTTTTGACAGCGTGGGTGGTTGTGTGGGGGGTCTTGTCTTGTCTGATACCGGTAGATGGATGACAGATATCGCGACGCGACCAAACTGAAATTTTCACCACGGGCCATTTTCTACAGTACCACAGGAGAGACGAGAGACGGCGGGACAGGACCGCCGTCGTCGTGGGCGCTCAGTGGCGAGCAACGAACTTCAAGGCACAGACAGCGCACAACGGGCACATGACGCCGGTCGCACACGCTGCACCCAACCATTGCCCACCGTAACGTCAGGCGCCTTCCACTGCTCCTCAGGATGCGCGGCGTTTCCCCTCCGATCGAGCAGCAACGGTCGTGCGGAGCCGTCGAAACGCCGCATAGTCAGCATCGTCGGGTGTTTAGTATATCCCGACCTGATGTACGCTATCGTGGGGGAGAAACCTTCGACATACCGGTCCTCCGGGCCGTTGTCGCCGTTTTCGTTGACGCGCAATGCGACGAGGGCGGTGAGCACTGCTGCGAATCTGTCCCAGATGTGTTCCCAGTAAGTGGGATTGTTGTCGCCGATTGGCAGCGTGCAAGCCATGAGCTCGAGACGCATGAGGGTGGCGGCGTGGCGCAGGATGAAAGACTCGACCCCGACAGATGGCTCGAATACGATATTGCCCAGAGAGAGCGAAGAGAGGCGCGGAAAGTACAGTCCGGCGAATGACAGCCCCAACGAGACACCGACAGGAATTTCGCTTTGCAGGGTGAGCTCTGTGAGGGCGTGCTGCGTTGGGGAGAGGACCATACGATGGCAGAGGGTGCCCCAGAAGGGTATCCAACAATCATCCATACCGCCGTCGTAACGCACAGTCAGCTCGAGACGTCTCAGCGTCTTCAGGACGCTCTGAAATGGCGGAGTATCGAGGGGCGTAACGTTCCAGGTGCGCAGGATGTGCAGGGATAGAGACGTCAGATTCAATGGCGCACGGACGCTGAAGCTATATGAGAGAGCGCCGAGAATTGATACCTGGAGAGCGAGGCAACCATCGATGTCGTAATCACGCAGGTATCTACCGACAGGGAAGAATGTTAACTTGATAGTCTCGAGCAGGGGCAATTGGTGAATGCGAGAAAACGCATTGGTAAGTTTGGGCATGGCGCTGGTTCTGACTGATGTGAACCAGTCCCGCACATACGGGCGTAAGATCATTTATGGTATTACTGTAGGGGGGAGAGGACGCACCACCCCTCAACTCCTGATTGAACTCCAATTCCCTGCTGTGAACAGTGCAAACGTCACGATAAGCGACCTCCTTGACATGGGCCACGATCTCCGGGACATCGAATAGCCGTCGTAAATTTTGGGCGCTTCGTGCGGTGCTAGTCACGGAAAGGACACGGAATGCGATGGGCGTGGCGATTGCGCAGAAAGTGCGGCTGGCAGCTCGGATGTGCCTTAAGTCCGGGGGATCGTCAACTTGCTCGAAAATGGCAGTGAGAATCTCAAATGGGAGGTAGGTTGTCATACTGCTGCTCGTAATATCAGACCAACCTAAGGGTTCAATATTCAATAAGAAAGGAGTAAGTCCTTAGTACGCGGATTGAGGGGCTATGTGGTCATCAAACGATCAAACAACATACCAGATTCAGACGACAACGCGGAAGCCCCTACCTCTCAGGCAGGACTAAGTTAGTCGTGATGGTGAGTTCAAAAGCGTCGTTTGTGCTGGCCGCGACCAGGACAGAAGTTAGGCAGCCGATGCAAGCGAGTCAGTGCCGTGGGTAGGTAAACACGTGATGCACGCAAGGATATAAGTTACGTGATCACGGAGGATTGGCTCGTCTATTCCTACCTATCTCACTGGTAGTGCCCGGTGTACAGAACCTCATAGTCTAATAATACGTCAAAAATAATGGCCATATGCCTGCCGTTCGAGATCCTAACTGCCATTTTCGGGCGAGTTGACGATGTCAGGGGCTTATACAACGCCCGAAAAGCCAGTCGCACTTTGTGCGCGGCTGCAACGCCTTTTGCATTCCGCGTCCTTTATGTGAGTAGTACAGCAGGAAGCGCCAAAAATCTTGGACGGTTGTTCGATGTCTCGGAGATTGCAGCCCATGTCAAGGAGGTTGCTTTTCACGACACAGATGCCGACAGCAGGAAATTAATGTCAGAGAGTGCGTCATCTCCCCCCTCATCCCATACGGTAGATGATCTTACGCCTTGTCTCTGTGCATTCACGTCAGTCAGAGGCAGCGCCATCCCCGAGCTGGCCAGTTCGTTTTCTCGCGTCCATCAGTTGCCCCAGCTCGAGACTATCGATTTGACATTCTTCCCTGCCGACGGACACTGGCGTGATGACGACTTCGAGGGTCGCCTCACTCTCCAATCGTCTATCCTCGGCGCTCTGGCGGACAGCTTCGGCGTCCGTGTGCCAGCCAAGCTGGCGTGCCTCTCGTTGCACAACCTGCACTCTTCTGGCGTCACCCCCTTGGAATCGCCCCCCTTTCAGACTGTCATGAAGAACCTGCGGTTCCTCCAACTATTCGTGATCGACTCCGACAATGTGCGCATAGGTCCAGATAATCCCTTGGTGCACTTCTGGGGCACCTTTTGCCGCCGCCAGGTACTCGTACCAACGCAGGAATCCCTCACGGAGCTCACCCTACATAGCCTCAAAGTCATCGGCGCTGCGTTCGAGCTGTCCCTCGCCGAGCTGCACTTTCCGCACCTCTGCGCGCTCTCCCTGTGCAAGATCGTCTTTGAGCCATCTGTGTGCGCCGAGAACTTTATCCTGCGTCACGCTGCCACCCTTACGCGGCTTGAACTTATTGGTTGCATGTTACCTATCTACACCGACATGATTACCGTCCAAGTCGCCAGTGACGGGGAGTTGATGCACAGACCCACCTATTGGGGACCCATCTGGGAAAGCTTCGCGATGGAGCTTATCGCCCTCGTCAAATTGCACATTGACGTTATCATGCCCATCGATAGCTCTCACAATGAATACTGGTATGTCCGCCCTATGCATGCGAACTTTTATCGCTTGGCGCGCCCTCCCTCGTACATCGCTGAGGTTGACGCTGCGGCGCTCGAACGGCTTCACATGACCGTTGCGGCTCGATCGAAGGAGGCGCGCGGTGCATTCTGAAGGGCAGAGAGAGATATCTGACGTGGCAGTGAGGTAACGGCTGGACCACGTCCGCTCTCGTGTTCCCGTTGTGCCGTTCCTCAAACCTGTGTGCTCTTCGTGTAGTCTCCCAGCGTATTTATCCGTACGTCTGACCCAATAGGTACTACGGCACAACTTGAATAGTTCAATCGCCATAGCCATATTGCATTAGATGTAAAATCCGGTACCCACGCGTTAGTTCCTACTCTCATGGCATATAATGTGCCTCTTGTGCCTTTCAGCGGCAACCATTTCTCACAGGAGGTTTATACAACTTCGTATTTACGCACCCTAATATCATGCATTATCGGAACATCAGGAAAAACCTCCCGCGCTAGCGAGAGATAAGTGGAAAGTTTTTTATCACTAATCGAGATAACACAGCTAACGGGTTACTAAGTCGCGCTAAAGATCGATAACGACTAGCGATCAGCGCAAACGAAAATCAATTGCTAATTTGCTACGAAAAATGAAGAAAGGTATCTCGGCAACTAAACGGATTGATGTAGAAACTGTGGCATAACTCCAACACCGAAAAGGACTTCCCAACCGGGGTGTCCTGCCCAAAGCGCGGGAAAAGGTGAACGCTCGATAGGATGCTGTCCACAGGTACGACACTGGCGATGCGTCGTCCGTTCCGAGCTAACCGTGATACTTTGTATAGATTACTGTCCCTATCCGGAGTCGTAGGAATCGGCGAGAACCACTCGACATACGCGAGATGGGTGGGCACGGTAGCGTCCGAAGATGGGAAGACGAGGGGTATTATTTTGCTTGGAAGTTGGAATACAACTCGAACCTGAGCGACTCGCAAACCTGAGCAGTAGTTAGATACAATCGTGATTGCCACATAATGGGAACTTGCCTTTGTTCCTGTGAGCACCCTCTTGGGAGCCACTACCGCTCCGAATGATGACTGTATCGAAACGCGACGGTATTGGGCGCCCGCGTGTGTCTCTCTGCCCCGGCCGAGCATGAATGGTATCGATAACTTCGGAATCGCCTGTTGAGACAAATTTGATTTTGTGGTAGACGGGGACGGTCTGGAATGGTAGCAAGGTGTTTTCGGCCAGATCTTTTAATGCTGCTGTGGAGGCATCAGGGTGGTTGATCCGAGCAATGAAATCTGTGAGAGCATCCTGGAAATCCCATGCTCCGTACTTGTTGGCGATATCATTGAAAGAAACCGCCTTCAACGTCGGATTTAGCGCCATTTGGGTAGTGCGTGGGACTGGTACTGGGGGACCTTCTGGAGTCGAGACTTGGTTGCACGCCGGTTGCTGAGCCTGTTGTCGCCATGCGACGAACAATGCGTGTTGTTCGACCTTCTCGCAGCGCTCATTCCAGACAGTCATTTGAGGTTCTTCATCTTTTTTATTGGTTGCGCGGTATGCATACTTCGTGTAGTCCATATGAAGACGCTCGGTTTGCTCCGTGTTGTAATTATCAGTAGTTCCAAATAGGGTAATCGAAGATTGGTAATGCAACAGACTGTGGATTTTGGGGAAATGAAAATGGTCGTGCACACCGAGATCGACAAATACATCTTTGTTGTTGTGAAAGCGAGCCAGTGCATCCTCAAGCCGATTAAGAGTGTCGGATGTATGTGAGGGAAGCTGAGCGAGATATAGGAAGTCGAGGAGTGCACGCACAGACTTGATTAAACGCGCCGGGGATTCGCCGGTTGGGAGGGAAAGGTCGATAATAAGTCCCAGTAAGATCTTGCACATCTGCTTGTGTTCGAGGCCCGTGACTCGGGAAAGAATCGTGATGCCCTTGGCGAACGTCGTAATGTGGTGATTCGGAGGCATAGTGTAGCGTTATCACCTAACGCTGGCCTGACTTAGGCGACTTGTAGGACGTGACAAGGTAGGACGACTTAGCGACTTTGACAATATGGCCAACAACACCGACACGGGTTGTTTATAGGCAATGATCACAAGGGATACTTGATCCACGAGGATATAGACAAGTGGGAATCACTTAGTACCCGTGGTACTAGTATACGCGAGATGAGGTGATATTCCGAGAAGACCAAGCTGAAGAGCTATGGTCTTGAAACAGAGACTTATATACAGTTACTCGCTGGCTTTAAAGCGCAGCTGGGATTCCGAACCCTACTACCGCTATCCTAGTACTGAGTCATAGTCCGTTCTAAATATACATGAAACACCGGTAATAACAAGCACCGGCGACGCGTAAGTGTCCATGACTAATTGGAACTTACTATTGTAGTCATAACCAATTAGTAAGTACTCCGAACTCCGAGAACACGTCATCCTTTTGAGTCAGTAATACAAGACGATGTCAGTCGTGACACATAGACTTGCAGCATGCGTCAATGATTGTGGCGCCAAAGACACTGGTCACCCATGCGATCAGGTGCTTCATGACGCCTTGAAGCATCTGGTGGAGAATATCCGGGGTGATCGAGATGAATATGTTGACGAGTGGAAGGGCCTCCCAGAAAGGATGGAAGACTGGCTTGAGGTCAGCCTTGCGACAAGCCGAGTGGAACGCGCGGACGTTGCCTTCTGCCAGGCGAAATGTTGCCAAGACCTCGTCATAATCGCGACGAGGTGACCTGAAATAATTGCCAAGTTCTTCTGGAGGCACAATACACTTCGGGCACTGTCCTTGGTACGTGCAAGTGACCAGGGCTTGCTCGGGATAGTCGCCAACAAATGCTGCCAAGATTGGATGGCAGCGGCGCCAGATCCCGTCGCCGCTCAGCATTGCGACACCAGTTTCGCCGCACGCTGTGATCAGGGCCAGGATCTTCTGCATACAGCAATGGTATACATTGCCCAGAGCACGTCATCGAGCGGCCTTGTTGCCCATTTCTTCAAGGCGCGAGGTCGGAATGTAGGCCACAAGCATTTGAGCTTGACGGGTTGGCTTGCGACGGATAGCCTTCGGTATGTTACCAATGGTGAGATAGACAGGGTATGCCATTTTGCCACGGAATAGAGTAAGTTGCATTTTGTCAGACGAGATGATGACCGGGACTACCGTGGTGCCTGGTCGTCGCCCTTCCAGGGATGTCTACACATCCATAATAAGCTCCTGGGTTTGTCCAATAAACGATAACGCACCTGTACTGCCCACCACCAATTACCGGTGTGCATCTCACTGTACACACGATTTGATCGCTCGTTATCTGCGTAGTGGCGCTCCGGTGCGAAAACCAGATCACGTGCGAACTCTGGGTCACCAAAAAGACACCTAACAGATTGTAAAATATCACGGAAATAAAAATGGAGGGTTTCGCCTGCCACAATGAGTTCGTGGCATTGGAATGGAGGCCGGCCTGCCAACTTGTGATCGATGATTTCATTTAGTTCCTTGGGGGTGTGATAAGACAAACCGAGGCGGTCGACAACCTTCCAATCGAGTTAGTCTCGTACTAAGCGATAACATATCGATAAATTGCTGCAACCCTTACCTCGGGTATTGCAAGCAAATCAGCAAGGGCTGATGATGTTGGCCCACACGTTTTGGCCCAACATGCGATCTCCCAGTCGCGCTGGGAGAAAAACGGAGCCCATATCGATGAATGGAGAGCCTCTTGACTGGTGTGATATATGTGGGATCCTTCACGCTCACCAGGGATGGGTGCACCAGGCTCACCATGCGAAAATGTTTCGACGACCACGGGTGAGGCTCCACCCGAATTGCCAGGCTCAAAATGAAGACTTGGTGGAGACACAGGGTCATCAGACCCTGATCCCGTCGATTGAGTGTGATCCGATTGTCTGGAATCCCGCTGCTCAGGGTTGACGGCGGCAGAAGAGTCGATGTCTTCCATGAGGGCTTTGATGTTACGTCCTTGCGGAGACGTAGGTTACTCGACGTGAGCCTAAGACGATGAGGCAATGACTAGCCAAGGGTGCAAGGGAGTTTCCAAGTTACGAGTAGACACGCGGGTAGGCGGTCAGAGATTCCTGTGGGTTCAAGGTGATTCAGTAATTCAATGACTCGATGATTTGATGAGGCTTTGCAGCCAAACAATGGAAGAGACGAGGAGACAATGTGATTCGCAAGATAAAGTCGAAGACAAAGCTAGGGTACAAGCGGATACAAGCTTCGTCTTATATACCCAATAATAAGGAGAGATGAGTCGGGAGATATGAGTCACGTCTGAGTCATTGTATAGTACAGCCTTCAGGGCATAGTACAAGGATCCTAGGAATGAGTCATCGTATGGTAGATGAGTCAGTAATGGTGAGTCATAACAAAGGGATGACTCAATTAGAGAACAATGGAGGGGATGAAACAAGTAAGCGTATGTCAGGAGAAATGAGTCAGAAAGAAAAGTAACGGTCCAAACAGTAATGGTCATGACATTTGAGGATATCCGCATCGATAATGTCGTCTGGATCTACGCAACCTTCTTCAGGTGTCAAGTCAGCGGTGTCTTCATCATTGGCCCTGGCGGTGTCTTGAGAAGGGGCCAGCTTGTCATCGTGCTCCATTGCCTCTGCAGGGTCAGTATGGGTGTTGGCAGCATCAGTAGCATCTGAAATATCCACACATTAGCCAGTCAACATGCTCAGGCTGAATACGTTACCATTTCGTGTTGCAGGGTACGTGATGTGGGGCCGTGATGTCGCATTTTGGTTCGAGGGTAGACTAGAGCCTTGCAAGGCACGGCAATTTGAACGGCGAGATCTGTGAATATGTTGGGAAAGGCCGTGTGGTGTGAAGTCCCGATTGCAGCCAGCACAAGGGATTTGGGGTCGTCTCATACTAGCGGAGTTGTCTTGATGGGGTGAAGGAAAGATGGTGTATCACCGCGAGCGGGATCCTTGACGCTTTTAGTTAGAGCCATGAGTTTCCAAGAATATAAAGACGATGTACCATGATGTTCAATACCCATTCCAATTCCTGCCCATACTCCCTATATTTGCGCCTTAGATCTTCGCAACTTCTTACCTTACCTTTTGAGCTCGGTTGATGGCCCCTCGAACCCACAGTACCCATGTTGGAGGGCAAACCAGTCACGCACGCACTCTAGCAAATGAGAATCTTGCTCCATTCCAAGGTCCACGTAACATGGCAAGTAACACGGGTACATCTATCCCAGGCGGTGGTGCTGGCTCCAACCATAACCCCGCACCTACGAGCACCCCTCCATCCGGTAAGTCTAAACCTTAGAGAAGTATGAGTGGTGGTTCATTAGCACTAGTACTCGAGAAACGCACCTTTGGATCCAGTGGCAGTGCATCCATGGCCTCGGAAACAGAGGCAAGTGCATCATCTAAGAGGGCCCGAAAATATGGTAAGTGGATATCCAAATTCAGTAGGCGTGGTGCTGACGTACTGAAAGGCCCTGTGCATGGATGCCCCATGCCTCTCAGGTTAGAAGACGAAAGCGAGCTTGCGACTGTGCCAGAGTCCAATAGCAAGGGCAAACGAATCCAACGCAGTAAGTGATTAGATTACAAATATTTGTTTGACAAACATATTACTAATTGTTTGTTTGACAAACAATGAAATTTTTCAGCTTCGTCATATTATCCTGGTCACGGTGATCACAACCACGACCTCGCCCAACTCGACCCCAACAACAATGGTTTCTACACTCCCCGGGTCGATGACCACAACGGCAGTTCGGACGGTGATTGGAACGATGACGAGCAAGAACTTCAGCTCGCCATCAAAAATCCTTCAAGGTTCTCTGAAGTTATGGCCAACAAGGTAAGTCTACATTGTTTTTAGGACCTCTAAACTGAGCTTATCTTTCACAGCGACCCAGCTGGATGTCTAGTGATGCGGACGTTTCCCCTTCGACTCCGCTGAGTCATGGAAACAATCTTGATAACGTTGACAGTTCTGCCATTCTCACTGACCGGGCTTCTGTGGTCTCCACCCCTAGGCCTGCCACGAATACGGTACCGATTGCTGTCTCAGCAACGACAGACGCTAACCTCCCTGGTGAGGTTTAATCTTTTGATCATCAACTAGTATGTGGCTACTTAATATTCGACACAGGTGGGAACATTTCCCTAGCCGCACCGGACGACAACCCCACCAAGGGCAACACTTCAGCCGAGCCAGATGCCCAAGTCAACACGGACTTGGTTTTTCTGGAAGGCTCGGCGAAACTGATGCTGACCCACCAGCGCCCCATCATCCGCGCCATCGTTCAAGATGCTATCGACCGTCTCCGTGTGTCTCTTTTGGTTCGTAACGCCTTTCCCGAGCCTGTCGTGGCTATTGCCTTCACGAAGGACGCACTTCATCTTGCTGCTGAGCGGAGTGACAAACCTGGTGCAACGACTGTTCAAGCCCGACTCCAAGATGATGATGAATATGTCACTAAATTGGTTTCATTGGTAAGTGTCATTATACTGGAGATGACCTGACTAATGTTCAATGACAGCCCCGTGCTCGGATTTCCTTGATCCGTAGCGAAGTCAAAGACCGCATGAATGCCATATGTTTTGCCGCCATCCTCGGTATTGGGTCGGCCACAGAGGTTGCACGCGTCATCGGCAAACAACTATCATGCTATACTTACACATTCCCGAGGGTGCCGCCGGTGAGTGCAAAGCCTCTGAAAGTACCATTACTGACATATTCCCAGAACTTTGGAGCTGGTGGACTGGTGAAACGTTCTCAGCCTTATCGGAACGAACGGATCATTGCAGTGATCCGGGAGTTATATTTCACTGGCGGGTCAGCATCGTTTGCATCTCGTTTTGGTCATCTTTTCCCCGTCCATTTCGGCGACAATGGGCGGCCGAGTCGGGAGGTTCCTGTCCCAATGGTTGCGCTGGTAGCAACCGCGGTAAGTCTCATACTCTCATATCATTAATATTGTGCTAACTTTTGATCATAGCTGTACGCCACTCTCTACGAGTGGTGTACTGGCGAACAGCAAGCACATGAGTTCTCGGCGAATGCGTACATGGATGTGTACGCTGGTCATGTCAACACCCTCAGACACATCATGGAAAACCGGGAGGGCGCCTTTCATATTATGATGAGTGACATCCATACTCGAGCAAGGTGAGTACGCCGTCTACTCCCCTAATGTTTTTCACTGACCATGTGCTATACTAGCACAACTCCCGGTACTCCATCCGCAGCTGCTCCGATTGCCAAACTGGACCTCAACACCCTCGAAGAGTGAACACAAAATACGGGTTTCAACAAACCATTCATCGCTAACTCAAAAGACCCACTGTGAGTTTGGAATCACAGTATACTCTTCGTTGTTGACGTGACTTGTAGTCAACAGTGTCGGATCGCCCCCTTTCAGCACCTTCAAAAAAAACCACAAAACCACAAAAACGTCACCACATCGCGAGGTTTGGTGATTGACATTTTTTTCACTCTCATCTTCTCCTTAGAAAGTATCTGTCTTGCTCGTGTTTGTTTGTACCACACTGGCGTCCCAATCGATCAATAAAGAGCTGTTATTGTTTCGATAATGTGTGCAATCTCTGAGTAATATCAAGCAAAATTGTTGGTAGGTTCGCTTGGACTAACTCTCTTAGTGTTATTATCAAAAATCTATTGCTAGGTTAGTTTGTGGCACGTGAGGGAATGCTAATGTAAGTAATATCAAAAATCAGTGCTAATTTATCTTTTTTATCTCTCGCTAGTGCGGGAGGTTTTTCCTGATGAAGATCGTTCAATCTGAAGTAGAATGGTGATAAACCCTCTCTGACTTTCTTCTGAGAGTAGAAGCACATCCTCATTTCGCAGGTCCCCATGCCGATGTTGATTGCTATGATACTCATTAAAAATAGCGTCATGACCAGATTGCTCAAGAGCTTCTAGCCAACTGGAGGCCAAGAGAAGGCTGCCAACTACGGTAAAGTAGCCAAGCATCCGCAGTTCTCTGTTCTCTCTTGCCATACCACACATCGCCATTTTGTATGTCTATCTTCTGTGTGCTTGTGCTCTGGATATGTTTTCTGTCGTCGCAGCTGGCAGCTTCTTTGGTGAGCCAGGCTATGACTGGTCCAGAAACCCCAAACAAGTCAAGGCTGACCTCTTGTGTGTTTCATAAGCTGCGATGTCAGTCCATGGCCCCATCGCCTTTTTCTGCTTAAGATCGTGGCGGCGTCGTGATGCATTGTAATATAAACAATGCGTTGTAATATATGGTACAGCATCATACTGTCACCTATTGATGTACCCTATATCATATCACGCTTATAACGGAGTTACGATGATATGTGAGATTTGCTGTAACGGAAAGTAATGTAGTACAACGGTCCCCCCTTAGTGTTGTAGCGGTGTTGTAATGCATTCCATTTATCTACAGTAGTGGTCGCAAGGCTTCCGTGATGATGTTACGATGACAGAGCTTGAATGTCGTGGTGGGGTTGTATAGCCATTTCAACCCCTCAGCTTGGGAGTCGTGGCGTTGTTATAATCGGGTGCATTGTCCCCTAGTGTTAGTCGTTGCGTTGGTATATCTTAATACAACTATTGGCTGGGGTGGTTGTATAAAGATGTGGCACTCCGTGCATTTGGTCATAGTGTCATCATATTACAGAATGGCAGCTTGGTGGGATCATTGTATTGTGACGCGACTGACATTGAGTATGGTTGGGTTGGCTTTGTAATACATTGTGGCGACAGTGAGGGTTGGTAGTATTACCGATGCAGTAAGATATGACACCTTGCAGTGGTAGTCACTTTTTTCGTCATGTCGCCGATGTAACAACACTTTGACCGTTTCGTAGCAAGATCACGACTGAAGGGGTGTAGTGTAGTGCCTACACTGCAGCAGCGTTATACGCGAGTAATATTGCCATTGCAAACCAATAATGATCCCACATAATTCAGGTGTAACTTCATTATCAGAACAGTATGAGACATCGAGTTCAAAACAGCTTTTATGTTCAAGTTTAACAACGACATCTGAAGGTGATAGCTAAGACTGTGAAGGCTTGGCCATCACTGGTCATGTCTCCCCATTCATTTCCCCCCCAGTAGTTGTCTCGCCTGATGTCCCAGATGTTGTTGCCCGTGCCGCGGTCGCCGCCCATGCCTCTGCCAGTCTGGCCAGTGTGGCTGCTTCAATGCGTTTTGCCTTTGCCCGTTCTTGCATCGTTGCCCCAACGCTGTCCTTCTTCACATTACCAGTGCTGTAAACAGTATGTGGGAGTATATTCCTGAATTTATGAGTGCGAATAATCCGAAGAGAGCAGAAGGTGACTTACTCGTTCCACCACTGTGTGAGACTGCGAAGTTCATCACCCAACATGAGCGACTTGTGCTCAAGGAGTTCGCGGTAAAAATCTTGGTACGGGAATCCAATTCTATGTCTTCTGTTAACGCTCACCCCACCAGGACCAAAAGTTGGCTTGTCAGAAAGTGCGAAACGGGTCTACGTACCAGTTAGAACAAACATCTGTGAGAATAGTGTACACTTACCACCATAGCGACATACGCGACTGATTCATAAGTGACAAATTGTATGTCATGTAACGCCGTGTTGCCTCCACGTGTTGACTTATCAGCCTCCTTGGCCGAACTTGGAGATATAAAGACATGTTTATATGCCTATGAAATACTAGTATTAGTTTACTGAGGTCTGATTAAGAAAAGAACCAAACCATCACGAGCAAAGGCCCATGGAGGAACCCTTGGTACGGATCCTCGGAAGTGAATGCTCCATCCGGCCAGAGGAACGTGGGGAGATCAGTAGGGGTGAGCTCCTCGATACTGCAACGCAGTTTCTCATGGACCCTAAATTGACGGTGTAAATATTGCGTTATAACTACATATATCGACTCACATAGGATTGTCCCAATCAAAGCTCGCAGGGCATAAGAGCCTGCCGGTGGTTGGGTGATGGAAACCAAGGAGATGCCGTGACACGGGGTACACAGGATCCCAGGTAACGCCAGGCCATTGCCCGATTGCCCCGCGAATACCGTTCACATCCACCCACCGGGCTCATTTGCGTCCTACGTCAAGCTGAGGAAATAAAAATACGTGAATGGATTGGAGAAAATTACACTGACATACCAATTCGTTGAGCTGTTTGGTAAATTCGTGCCCGGCATTGTCGCCAGCTCGTTCCAATAGCCTGGCCATGGCTGGTGAAACCTTGAGTAACAAGAGAAACTTCTGATATTGTTGGTTCTCGCTAGTAATGGCGACTGGTTAGCATGCTTGACAGATATGAGAACGGACACATACAAGTCAGTGTGCATAAAATCTTCGTCTATGTCTGGGTTGCGTCACACACCCTGGTCCAGTATGCCATTGAACATGTCCCACATTTCGACGCAGCGCCCGAGAATTTTGCCTTTCGACTGCCAATATGTCACGTTGACATCGTTTTGTTGCTGACTTCAAAGGATGACGAGAGATCCGGAGTTTCGGACTGCTTACTAGTTGGTTATGACTACGATAGTAAGCACATATTAGTCATGGACACTTACGCGTCGTCGGTGTTTGGTATTGCCGGTGTTTCAGGTATTATTAGAACGGACACTTACTCATTACTAGTATAGCGATACTAGGGTTTGGATTCCAGCTGCGCTTTAAAGCCAGCGAGTAACTGTATATAAGCTGTAGTATCAAGACCAAGGCTCTTCAGCTTGGTCTTCTCGAATCATCACCTTTTCTCGCATACTAGTACTTCGAGTACTAAGTGATCGCTCTTTGCTCTTTGCTCTTTGCTCTTTGCTCTTTGCTCTTTGCTCTTCGCTCTTTGCTCTTCGCTCTTCGCTCTTCGCTCTTTGCTCTTTGCTCTTTGCTCTTTGCTCTTTGCTCTTCGCTCTTCGCTCTTCGCTCTTCGCTCTTCGCTCTTCGCTCTTCGCTCTTCGCTCTTCGCTCTTCGCTCTTTGCTCTTTGCTCTTTGCTCTTTGCTCTTTGCTCTTCGCTCTTCGCTCTTCGCTCTTCGCTCTTCGCTCTTCGCTCTTCGCTCTTCGCTCTTCGCTCTTCGCTCTTCGCTCTTCGCTCTTCGCTCTTCGCTCTTCGCTCTTCGCTCTTCGCTCTTCGCTCTTCGCTCTTCGCTCTTCGCTCTTCGCTCTTCGCTCTTCGCTCTTCGCTCTTCGCTCTTCGCTCTTCGCTCTTCGCTCTTCGCTCTTCGCTCTTCGCTCTTCGCTCTTCGCTCTTCGCTCTTCGCTCTTCGCTCTTCGCTCTTCGCTCTTCGCTCTTCGCTCTTCGCTCTTCGCTCTTCGCTCTTCGCTTTTCATCCTTGTGGACGTTGTCCCTTGTGATATCACTCGGATACCCAATATCCTTGATTTGGTGTATCGACAAGTCGTTACGTGTCATTTATCTTTTCACGCCAGTACAAGTCGCCTAAGTCAGGCCAGCGTTAGGTGATAACGCTACATTAAGACCAAGCTTTTCATCGTGGCGTCTCAAGATACAACCGCAAGTCGTTGGACGACATTCGGAGAACCAGTCCTTTGGTTCGCACAAAGAGGAACGAGAACTGTTCCACAACGTTTTACCAAAAGCGCAGCGTGGACAACAGTTGATGATATCGAAGGATATTACGCCAGAGACGGAGAAGACGCATTCCTTCACCCAGTTGAGTTTGATAACGATCACCTTTGCTGGGTAGAATTACAGTGGTTTGAAAGGGCTCGAGAGTGGGAAGGACGTCGAATTGCTCCCACCTCCTTCGGATTAGACATCTCCATAAACGAACTCACTCGATCAGAAGCACAATCACTAGGAGCAATACTACCTCCATCCCCTACCACCATACCATCCGAAGCCGAATCGGTTCAACAGGAAGAACCAGAAAACATTACGATTCAAGAACCAGTACCCATCGTTGATCAACTGGCAAGGGTTACCGAACAGCTACATATTAGTCCAATCATGGCTACCCAAACTACACAAATCGCAGGAAGAACGTTCACACTTGATGAACTAGCAGACTTACGCATCGCAGGGTCAGATCGACCAGATCCCCCAGATCAAGATCCTTTTCCAGGAAGAGGATTTCCTATCCGAATCCCACAAAACTGGAGGACACAAAGACCACCAGGTGGAGGACCACCGAGCGGAGGATCACCAGGAAGAGGACCACCAGGAGGAGGAGGACCACCAGGAGGAGGAGGACCACCAGGAGGAGGACCACCAGGAGGAGGACCACCAGGAGGAGGACCACCAGGAGGAGGCCCACCGGTAGGAGGACTAGGTGGAGTACCGGGACAACACAGTGATAAGTTGTGGGGTAACGCCCCAAACATATTTACTGGAGATCGATCCAAGGTGGAAGAATTCCTTCTTCAATGGGATTTATACAAAGGCATCAACATCAATAATCCAATGATGGCCATACCATTCCAAAAAGCTATGTTATTCCTCACCTATATACAAGGACCTCACGTCACCGAATGGGTAGGATCTATCAGCGCTTGGATGCGACTACAAGTACAGGTCAACCATATTGATCCCACCAATCCATGGTTATGGGATAGTGTCCAATTGTCATTCAAACGACAATTCCGTGACACACTACGAGAAGAAAGAGCACGAGCAGAACTCCGAAGAGGAGTCAAGATGGGAAATCAGGACATTGACGCGTATGTGGCCAAATTCGAAAATCTAGTTCGTCTTGCTGGCTATCGAGTAGATGAGCCATTGGTGGTCGAATTATTTGCTGAAGGACTCCCTTGCAAATTATATGAAACGGTATACACCCTGGACAAACCACACACGTACGAAGAATGGCGGAACAACAGTATCCAGCGTCATGGCGAATGGATTCATATGCAGAACAAGTTCAATCAATTCAAAGCACAGGGAACACCATCGCGGTGGCCCAGGGCTTTCCAACCAACTCGCAATCCAAACGCTATGGATACTTCTGCTGATCGTACTAGGACTAGGGGAAGACTGGCTAACTGTTACGTCCTTGCGGAGACGTAGGTTGCTCGACGTGAGCCTAAGACGATGAGGCAATGACTAGCCAAGGGTTCAAGGGTTTCTGAGTTACGAGTAGACACGCGTGAAGGCGGTCAGAGGTTCCTGTGGGTTCAAGGTGGTTCAGTGATACAGTGACTCGGTGGTTCGATGAGGCTTCGCAGCCAAACAATGGAAGAGTAAAGGAGACAGTGTGATTCGCAAGATAAAGGCGAAGACAAAGCTGGGGTACAAGCGGATACAAGCTACGTCTTATATACCCGATAATAAGTAGAGATGAGTCGGAAGAGATGAGTCATGTATGAGTCATTGTAATAGTACAGCCTTCAGGGCATACGGAATGAGTCATTGTATAGTAGTATGAGTCAGTGGTAGTGAGTCATAACAAAGGGATGACTGATTAGAGAACAAGGGATGAGATAGAACAGGTAAGCGTATGTCAAAAGGAATGAGTAAGAAAGAAAACGAGCGTCCGGATATGTTATGGTTATGACACTAACGCTGAACAAGTACTGGAGCAAGATCGAAGGGGTCCACGACCCCCTTTCCAACCAAGAGAAGGGTTTTTGAAGAGGCGACAACAGCCAGACCTAAGGGAAGTCGTTTGTTACAATTGTCAAAAGAAGGGACACCTCAGTCGCAATTGTACACAGCCTCGACAACCTAGGACCAATGTACGAAGCTCCGAAGTAGTGGATGACCGCAGCGAGGCGGGCGAAGATCTTCACATTGCACAAATGGTAGCAGACGAGAGAACTGCTACGCAGCGAAAGGACGACTGGCTGCGCATGGCAGCAAACGAGACGGACGAATTTAAGGACCTTGCCATGCAGGAGTTAATGGGGAAAAAGGATTTTGGGGACGCCTGAACCCAACGGCCTGGGTGAGGGCATTACGTTGTAACGCTGTATACATAACTCGCTTCCGTTCTATGCGAATTCCAGTACTCTGTCAAACACGTTACAACAAGGCCGACATCAAAGCTCTCGTCGATTCGGGAGCTACGGAGAATTTTATAAATGATCAATTCGTAAAGCAACTAGGACTGGGGAAGACACGACTATCACAACCCAGGAAAATATTCAATATTGATGATACAACCAACAAAGGGGGGATGATTACCCATTATGTCGATCTCAAAGTACTCACCAAGGGAGATCATAGGGAAATGAGATTTCTGGTCACGGATATAGGAAGAGAAGACATATTATTGGGATATCCTTGGCTCAGCGCCTTTGAACCAGAATTCGACTGGAAAAATGGCAACATCCGTTCCAATGTCCATCCAGTCATTATCAAATCAATCGGACAAACCACAACCAAACTCGCTACCAACCACACTTTATCCAGTGACAAAAAGAGTAGCATCATCGCCATCCTCCAATCTCAATGCTCAATAAAAGGAGCGGCCACTGAGATGGCCATTGCGGCAGGTCCCGCACCACAAACAATAATACCAATCAAATATGAAGAATTCGAAAAGGTATTTAGCGAAGAAGAGTCTCACCGATTTCCCCCATCTCGAGAATGGGATCACGCAATTGAATTAAAGAAGGACACTCCCGATCATATCAATTGCTCTATCTACGACCTATCGCTGCACGAAGACGAGGAGGTGAAACAATTCATCACCGAACATCTGAAGAAGGGATACATTAGACCGTCAAAATCCCCGTACGCATCACCATTTTTCTTTGTTAAAAAGAAGGATGGAAAACTACGCCCGGTACAGGACTACCGTCGATTAAATCAACATACCATTCGCAACAACTATCCCCTTCCCCTCATCCAAACCCTCATCAAAGATCTGAGCGGTGCACACATTTACACAAAACTCAATGTTCGATGGGGGTACAACAATATTCGAATCAAACAGGGTGACAAACACAAAGCAGCGTTCAAGACACCTTACGGACTTTTCGAACCAACGGTTATGTTCTTTGGGCTTACAAATTCTCCAGCCACGTTCCAAACAATGATGAACGCTATCTATAAGGACACAATCTCAAAACACGAACAACGAGGTACTATCATATGAGTATACATGGATGATATTGGTATCGCAACAAAAACAACCCTCGACGACCACATCGCTGCAGTGAAAGATGTGCTTCAAGTAGCACAACAATATGACCTCTATTTCAAACCGGAAAAATGCACTTTCCATGCTGCGTCCCTTGATTACCTGGGGGTAATCCTTGAAAAGGGGGTAACACGCATGGATCCCATCAAAATCACAGGCATCAAAGACTGGCCAACGCCAACTAAAGTCAAGGACGTACGATCTTTTCTCGGATTTTGCAATTTTTATCGCCTTTTTATCAGAGGATTCGCGTCGATCGCCAAACCTCTAAACAATCTCACCAAGAAGACAGCGGAATGGAACTGGGGACCACCACAACAACATGCATTCGAGACGCTCAAACAACGAGTAACAAGTGAACCGGTGCTGACACACCCAGTTTTAAAAGACCAATTCGAATTGGAAGTGGACGCATCAGGTTTCGCGGTGGGAGCTGTACTACTTCAAAAGAAATCTGACAGCAAAAGACACCCCATAGGATACTATTCTGCAACACTAAACGCAGCAGAACGCAACTACGACATCTATGATCTGGAATTACTAGCTATAGTCAAAGCGCTTCGTCACTGGAGAGCACTATTGGCTGGATCCCCACACAAAATCAAGGTCTTCTCCGATCACATGAATCTGAAATACTGGAGAGAACCACAAAAGATTAGTAGACGAGTAGCCAGGGAAGTCCTTGAATTATCAGAATACGATCTGGAAATTCACCACATCAAAGGAACTGCAAACGGCCGCGCAGATGCACTATCGAGACGACCCGACTATAAACAGGGCGAAGAAGATAATGAAAATGTCACGGTACTACCGGATCACATATTCATTCGAAACATGACGACGCAAAGAACGGGAATGCCTAATCATCCTCAGGGCGTTTTGACAGTACAAGATATGACACCAGCCAATCCTAGTGACGCCCAGGATGAAACAATCCTACGTCCATGGATAGACCCTCACAATTTGAAGAAGGTAGATGGAATATGGTATAAACAAGGAAGACGAGTGGTGACCAAGGGAAGTAAAGAAAGACGAGCGATCACAGAAGCTCATCATGAACCCCCAGTATACGGACATCCAGGTATCAACAAGACTATCAAGTTAGTAGAATGAAACTACTGGTGGCCGACGCTACGACCAGATGTCACCGCATATGTACAAGGATGCGCAGATTGTCAACGACATAAAGTCAACAATCGACCCATCAGAGCGTCACTACAACCCATCTACCCAAAACCAGAAGCAATGCCGTTCGAAACGATCGCACTTGATTTCATCACGAAACTACCGGTGTCAGAAGGATACGATTCTATCCTCACGATCACTGATCACGATTGTACTAAAGCATCTATTTTCATCCCTTGCAAAGAAGAGATCAACGCAGAAGAAGTTGCAATGTTGTATCTCAAACACGTATTTATCAGATACGGACTCCCCACAAAGATAATCAGCGATCGAGATCCCGATTTGCATCCAAGTTCACACAGGAACTTTGTAAACAATTGGGGATCACACAAAACATATCCACAGCCTATCATCCTCGTACTGACGGACAGTCGGAACGAACAAATCAATGGCTAGAACAATACCTCCGATTTTGGGTAAATGAGCGGCAGGACAACTGGACGCTATATTTACCCCTGGCGGAATTCACACATAATAACTGGCCAAACGAGGCAACAGGGCAGTCTCCATTCTTTCTTTTGACAGGACATCATCCACGTGCTGATTGGAAAACGACTCCAACCCCTTTACCCCAAGTGGCGTTGCGCCTTGATCAGTTCAAACAGGCACGAGCACACGCCCAACAACAAATAATCAAGGCACAAAAGTCATGGGTTAAGCACAAAGAAACACCCAAATTTGGAATCGGAGACCTGTATGGCTAGAGGGACGTCACCTGAGAACTCACCAACCTAGCGCCAAACTTGCGCCCAAACGACATGGACCCTTCAAAATTAACCAGGTGATGTCTCCAGTTAATTATAGATTGGAACTTCCCACACAGTGGAGCATTCACGACGTGTTTCATATCGATCTTCTCACCCCCTATCGAGAAACTTCCTTTCACGGACCAAATTTCCCAAGACCACCCCCTGAATTAATCGATGGCGAAGAAGAATACGAAATCGAGAAAATTCTAGACCAACGGCACTTCGGCAGGGGAAGGCGCAAACAATATCTAATCAAATGGAAGGGGTACCCAGACTCGGAGAATCAGTGGGTCAACGCCACTGACGTACATGCTCCACAAGTGATAGCTGAGTTTCAACACCTTCAAACTCCGTCATCTGCATATATAAATGTCCCCTCTCCCAGCGAAGAAGCTCATCAGTTCTTTCTTCGAACTACTATGACCACTTCCCCTCTACCAATGACCACATCATCACTCCTCTGCCTCTATTGCCTCAACTGTCAGTGAAGACATGCCCTCTGCAGCCGAAGTCGCCGCCGCCTTCAGGTGTATCGGTCCAGGGGACTTTATTCCCGAAACCCCTGATGTATGCGGATATGACGCTGGAGGACTGGACCAAGACGAAGAGAAGGTGGCAACGGGAGCAACTCCAGAACGCCAGGAACTCCTTGTTGCACAAACGCTTGTCAAGGTGCCAAGCGTCTCGGACATCAGTGACGTGGTCCGAGTTTGTGGCACTTGTAAGCAATCCGCCCTGTCATGTCCAGGCCACCTTGACTCCCACATCCACTACGACTGTGGAAAACCCGTCCATGAATGCGTCTGTAACAACAAGTTCCACTTCATCCCCCTGCCACCAACGCCTCGATATATCAATGTCGACTTTCCCCCTAGAGTCATCCTCGACCCCGCCACCTCATGGGGTGTTCACACCCGTTCCGCCCTCCGCCAGCAAGAAGATGATTCCGACAAAGAAAACCAAGATCCCTCGGCGGTTTCGAGACCCGAAGATGAAGGGGTATCACCTACTACGCCGCACACTCGTCGGGGACGTCGAGGAGGTGTGGCAACAGCAAAGGGAAGCCCTCTCTTCCCAGACTACCACGGAAATGCCGCCAACGTCGAGCGACAGAAGGCTAAGGACAAGGCTGAGGCCCCGGATGGGTTCGAACTAAACATCCCTCCACAGTTTATCCCTTCCGCATGATTATCAATGGGCAACATACGATTGCCAAATACATTCACTTGAAGCCAGGCAACAATGCGGTAGTCTTTGGGTGCATGAAGAGAGGCGGGGAGATTCAACAAGGTGACGTGCACGCCGCCCCCGATTTCGACGCTGATGCATGCGACTACATGCATGATCAATTGCGATATTTGCGCAATGATTTCGGAGGACGTCAATGGGTCGACTTGGCCATTGCCGAAATCCCAGATCAAACGCTCGGCGCTGAGATCTCGTGCTATCGTCATGTATCTCAGCGGTATGAAGATCTGCACACGGCGATCACTGCTCTCGAGAACGAGCAGTATGCGGTAGGGAACGAGAAGCGTAAGTGCGTCCGACGGCTTGAGGAAGCCAACGCACTTCAACGGGTCATGGATAAGGAGGTGGAGGTATGTCGTAACACTACGATTATCCCTTGGGTTTTCGAACAAGGTCGTTCAACCTGAAAAGGGGGTAATGTCACGTTGACATCGTTTTGTTGCTGACTTCAAAGGATGACGAGAGATCCGGAGTTTCGGACTGCTTACTAGTTGGTTATGACTACGATAGTAAGCACATATTAGTCATGGACACTTACGCGTCGTCGGTGTTTGGTATTGCCGGTGTTTCAGGTATTATTAGAACAGACACTTACTCATTACTAGTATAGCGATACTAGGGTTTGGATTCCAGCTGCGCTTTAAAGCCAGCGAGTAACTGTATATAAGCTGTAGTATCAAGACCAAGGCTCTTCAGCTTGGTCTTCTCGAATCATCACCTTTTCTCGCATACTAGTACTTCGAGTACTAAGTGATCGCTCTTCGCTCTTCGCTCTTCGCTCTTCGCTCTTCGCTCTTCGCTCTTCGCTCTTCGCTCTTCGCTCTTCGCTCTTCGCTCTTCGCTCTTCGCTCTTCGCTCTTCGCTCTTCGCTCTTCGCTCTTCGCTCTTCGCTCTTCGCTCTTCGCTCTTCGCTCTTCGCTCTTCGCTCTTCGCTCTTCGCTCTTCGCTCTTCGCTCTTCGCTCTTCGCTCTTCGCTCTTCGCTCTTCGCTCTTCGCTCTTCGCTCTTCGCTTTTCATCCTTGTGGACGTTGTCCCTTGTGATATCACTCGGATACCCAATATCCTTGATTTGGTGTATCGACAAGTCGTTACGTGTCATTTATCTTTTCACGCCAGTACAAGTCGCCTAAGTCAGGCCAGCGTTAGGTGATAACGCTACACAATACCTTTTGCGAACAACGATTTGATCATCTTCTGGTTCAGACCTGTCGCCCTCAGAGCTGAGGAAAATGCCAAGATCAGTCCAATAAGGAATGGGATCTAGGTAGTACACACCTCGAAGATCTACCTCCGCCCTCACTGTCACTTTCTTCAGGACCATCTCTCCTCCGCCGCTTCCTAGTGGGCGTATCTTCATCTTCATCATCATATGGAGGTGATTGAGAGAATCAAGGCTGAGGAACGGGACGACGGTGATGTTTACTTTTCTTTTGGCCTCGACTTGATGAACTAGGTTTGCAGGGCCGAGCTCGACGACCATTGAGAGATGGGTCTGGCACTGGTGGTCTCTGCGCACAGGCAGGGGTTGCATGAGTGAATGACGAACCAGACGACATGGGCGTTGTGTGAACAGGCCCACAAGACATGTGTCACTTATATGTGGACCTCATGACATCGCTTAGTTGAGGGGGGACCCTAGAAAGTCAGGCCACATGGAAATGATATTGTGTGTGAATTTTCAACTTGACAACTGAGTTGGAGTGTCATGGCAATGTACGGCATGAACCTAGAGGTTATTGCTGCATCACGCATCATCTCGGTCTACTATGACATTTGCCGAAATTCCATGTGCTACAGTTACGGTAAGCCCCCTTAAACTATCACTGTGCCTCTACAACAGTGACACACCCCAATGTAGTAGCTGAGTGTGCTAACATTTATCTTTCACAGGAATTATGGCCTTGTATTTTTACCGGGTCGTCCACTGGCTCTGGGTAGTGGGTAACTCAGGTCACTTTCAATGATCTCAGGCTTGAATCTGTATGATCTTCAAGTTAGTTATGCCATAGGTGCTTGTCGGAGGTGAGTGCCCTCCATTCTTTTGCACAAGGACCCTCGATCACTAACCAGGACCGAGATCACTGACCATGATCTAGCTTCACAGGAATTTTGTTCCGGGCTGGCAGTCCTGGATTTCAGGTTCAAGTCGGCTGCCGTGTTTTTATGTGCATGTGCTGAGTGACTTCACAGTCTAACAGTCTACTTGCCTTCTGTTGGGATGGCATAGGTTGCTCAGGTTGGGCTTACGGGTGAGCTCCTTCCTTTGTGGTCTTTTGATTCCAAGTCATTGCTGAACTTTGGGGGGGACACCACCGTATTCCATAGGTTAATATTTTAGCCGTTCCTCTTGTTGCTGTCGCTAATCCACATGTACCGACGCTGCCATTCCATTGCACTAATAAATTCTGTAACACCCCCCCCCTTATCGGCAGATTTCAAGTTGGATCGACACAACCAACTTTTCAACTTGCAACAACCTCCCCTCCCCTCGTGTGACCGTTTTGCCACCTCGCTATCATCCCCCAACCAAGGCAAGCTTATCACTATGCACGTACAAAGGCCCAGCATATCAGACAGTGGTCGACTCGGATGTCAAGCATGCGGCCAGCAATTCATACTTGAGGGTAGCCTCACCAAACATCTTAATAAACACTGCCCAGAAACTCGCCGACTCTCAAAATGACTCTGGAAAAATGGTGCCTCGAACATCAAGAGACTCAATACATCCTTTCAAGAAGCCCTTGGCTCGGACGAACTCCCAAAAGCGGGTACGTGAAGAAGTTCAGCGCATGACGACTACACAGGGCAGTTTGAGCAGTCTCTTAACACCGAGTCTGCGAATATTGACCCATGGCTTTGAGATGGTATGTCACGGTATTGAGTTTTATTCAGTTGATGCATTTCGTCTACAATGTACAGAACGGCGGCAGTGCCACGCATCAGCACCGTTCCACCATTCCAAGCGGGTCTGTTGGCCGACTTGGAAAGTCTGAGAGGGAGCCCCGAAGAACCTACATCACCTAGTGCAGACGGACGATCTTCTCCCTCTGAGGACGTTGGAAATCAATCCACCTGTTATCGAGACCGTCACCCAACTTACAGTACTCACTCCCACTAATCAGTTTGGTATCGTACAAGAATACCAGCAGACTACAGCCGTATCAATCTTTGATGACTGGTGGAACACCCTTCTCGTGTGTAACGTCCTGGTCATAGTAAGTATCTGACCTAAGCCGATAACTCATGGGACTTGGCATAACGGACTATTACGGTACGACGATGGTGATTCAACGCATGATGACTGACAATGTACTATACGATGACTGATGGTGTACTATACGCTGACTGATGGGTTTGTGATACGCTTACTGATCGTACGTGGACGATTACCCAGCCGAGGAGTAGTCTTAGTAGTAGTGGCGGTCTCGCTGACGAAGGCGGACTACCGCGTAGTACTAATATAAGGAAGCTATCGACTGTTGTGGTCGATAGCTTGATTTCTTGTACACTTCGCGTCTTGAATTCAGAAGGCTCTTTCCCTCTCTCTCTCTCTCTCTCTCTCTTCGTCCTTTTGGACCGCGTTAGCTGGAACAAGCTCCGCCTTCGTGCGTTGAGACGATACTCTGCATTGTGCTAGAGTCAGCAGGTCGCTAAGTCACCGCGT